>APFE030798615.1:0-23277 GCA_000404065.3 Pinus taeda
TTCATCCTCTTATGCAAGTAAAGTGGGGCTCCCTTTTACCTCATTTTCAATTCTTGCATGTGCACAATAGTAGTGTGAATGTCTTTGATAGTTTGGGTTCTCTTCATGCACTACTATTGAAATATGTATAGATGGAGAATTGTTTGTGAATGGCAACAAATATGCTATACATTTTCTGCATGGTGGCATCAAAAATGGATATCTCCACATTATTTCTTTCTTCATCTTTGTCATCGAATACCGTGTACACAACTTTGTTCTCTGCTTGGCCTCTTGCAAGTCCCTCGCTAGCTAATCAAGAACGTAACTTTCAAACTATTGGCTTTTGCATAAGTCTTAGAAGCTTTGTCCATGGAAACTGGATTTATTCTAATATATGGTACAATCACCCTTTCTTTTGTGTGTGGAGATGATTTATGATCATCCAGGAGCTTCCCTCTTCGTGCCTATGCAATCCTCTGCTATGATTCGTCAAATTCCAGATTGTACAGATTTGTCTCTGGATCATCATCAAGGAGAACAAATTCTCCTTGTTCACTCAGGACTGGTTGTGATTTTGGAGATGGTGGAGACTATGGTGCAATGTCAGATGCTCTCGGCAAGAAATTATTGTCTCTGTCCTCTAGCTCTTATTCCTTCTCCATGTCTATTGCCTCATCCAACTCCTCAACCTATTCAGAAAGTTCTCGAACCTCCACTTGCTCACCCTCTTCTTCATGTGTTATATTCTCTGGTGTCTCAACCTATATCTTCATATTTCTCTCTATCAATACAGCTTTTCCTTCTTCCTACTGCTATTTTTCCCTTTCTTTCCTTTCTCTCCTCCTGAGATCTTGTTCTGCTTTTAGCTTCTTCTCCATCTCTTGCAGTCTCCTTTCTGGATCTTCGAACATTTTACTCTCTCTTCTCTTTCGCTCCACTCTCCTTTCATGTTGTCACCCTTTTGCATCTATCTCCAAAGCTACTCTCTCAACAAGTAGATTTTCTTTGAACTTGTAGCTTTTCTCAGCCTCCGCGCTCTTGGAAATATTTCTCTTGCCTTTGTCTTGCATTGGTTTTCTACTCACTACTACTATTGCTTTTGCTTATTGTGGTGTTTTTCCCTGTAGTGCTACTTTCTATTCTACAACCATCCTAACTAGTTCATTAAGCCTAGAGGATTTATAGAAATAACTCCAACTATCTTCCTCTAGCCAATGACA
The DNA here is from genome assembly GCA_000404065.3 of Pinus taeda. NCBI lineage: Eukaryota > Viridiplantae > Streptophyta > Pinopsida > Pinales > Pinaceae > Pinus > Pinus taeda. Next base: position 1,203 of record APFE030798615.1, read on the forward strand.
TGCCCCGTGGATCCATGGGTAGTAAACCTTCACACAGTGGTTCTTGTATATGCAGTAGGGATCATACAGGTTGAATCTCTCGATGCTGAACCCAAACTTCTTCAAAATTTTGGTCTCCAACATTTGCATGTTTCAAGGTACATATCTTCTACAACCCATTCTGCAAAGAAAGAGTAGGGCATGGTGCCTTCTTCCTCCTATGTAGTCATATTGATAACCCTCTTGAGATATAATATGCAACCTATTACATTACAAACTTGTCCATGGAAAACATTGGTACCTCATGCAGAGGGTTATCTGCACCAAACATCCTAATGAAGGTGCCATCGAGTGAGGCATACCAATCTGCAATGTTAAGAAATGCCTGCATCGCTTCCTGGGACATGCAAGGTGGATCCTGTTCAAATATCATCTTGTACAATAGTGAAATGAAGTGGTCATATAACCTCACCATGACTCCTTGGTAGATACACTTAGAGAGAAATTTGCAATAAGAATCCATAGCTTCCTTTTATGGTGTCCATGTCCAATCCATTTTAAAGAATTTCTACTAGGCACAGATTGCATCAAGAAGATATGTAGACAAAAAGATCCTTTATTTTCCATCCTTAGGTGGATTTTCGACATTTGAAACATGCAATTTTAGCTAAAAAGCCAACATGTCTGAGCAATTGAAAGGCCTTCCTTTATTTTCCAATTGATCTAACATAACAAGCTAACTCTATGGGAAGGTCTTCATGCTCTCTTGACCATTCAAGCCAAATGTGAACATGGCCAGGATTTGGTAGGCCTTCTTGAGTGACTTTGTCTTCTAGACCTGGTTGGGTGTCATCCTAAAATTCAATTGGTCTTTAATCCAATGCTTCATGATATCTCTAGTGTTTACATTGTCGCTGGGAGAGAAGAACACTACATCCATGTAGTTCAATAGTTGTGGCAAGTGATACATCTAGTGATATTTTTTCATCCTGAGGGAGGAAAGATGTCTCCCACTGGTATTGCTCAATGTCATCATCTCAAGATTGGTATGTGAGACAACCCAGTGAATGATATCCACACACATGAAGGTGGGGTACCTGCATGAAACCCTTTACAAGCCTAACTTGTGAATGTTCACATAGACTTGTCAATTTTACAGATATTCCTTGAAACTACCTACAGATACATCATTTATTTTTTTCCATGCGATCTTCATGTCCTTCTCTACAAATAGTTGTGTGTATTCATAGATGGGTAAGTTCATTGGCTCCTGTTCAACCATGTCTTGAGTGTTTCTCTCTATAGTGTAATTTGATTCATCTCTCTTAGAAATCATGATGCCTATAATGCTAAGAGGATGCTCACTAGTTGATGTACTTGGAGACAAAGTAGACACTCAAGGAAAGAAAAATTTAGTTAAAAAACAAAAAGCACTTCAAAGATCGATCTGCAAAAAACTTAGTGACCACTGTTCAAGATTACGTAGTAGTGACTCTCAGAGGTTAGGAGGTTGTCAACTGGAGCTATGTATTACATAATATTAGCTACCAATGAGACCTGCTACTAACTGTGGACTGGAAATCTGCAATGCACAGTTCAGTCCATCTTGACTGGTGGCTGGGATTATGCATTGCACAATCTGAGTGTGAAAGAGTAGGGATTGTCTCCCATAACTGCATAGATCACAACTAGAACCTAGTTATAGTTAGCTTCTACAAAATTGCTAAAGGCAATGCAGAGCCTTGAGATCTAGGAATGTGTAGTGCATGCCGAGCGAAGCAGGGGTTGAGCCAAGGCAATTGAGATATGCCCAAGGACAACTCGAAAGTGAGTAGATGTGAATGAATTAGTGAAGGATGGTGCATATAGGAGTGAGTGATAATGCATGCAACTAAAGCCAATGTAGGAGTCAGTCAAATGGATGAACAACAATGTTGGTGGGGAGAGTCACTGCAACATCGACTGTTAGTGAAAAAACAATGTTATGCATTTGACGCTTCAGAAAGAGAATGCAAAACTTGAAACATCACTTCTACAACTTAAAAAAATTTGAAACACCAGTAGTCATTCAGTAAAACATGCAAAACAACACTCACACAAGCCAAGGAAATAAAACTGAAAGAAAAAGCAGCAAAAGACTTGAAAAGAAAGACAACCGGAAAATTTGTGCCAAGTGTGTTGAAGGTTCCTAGATGCCTCAAGAATTCGAGAGCCCCAAGATCAAATGTGTAGAATGAGCTCTGAGGTTTCATTTAAATAGCTTTGGTAGATTTAGGGTTTATGATGTGCATGCAAAAGATACAGGAAAAATTGGCAAGTGGAGGGAGGTTTCTAAAATTAACTGGAGTGTAACTCCTAGTGATAAAAAAATATCCATATTTTTTAGGGATACTTTCTTCTTTTTTCAAGAAAGGTTTCCATGCATGAATGGGAAAATTGTGCAGTTCTAGCGAGAACTAGGTAACTTGTTGACACATGCATCAAGGAGAAGCTAAATAAATGTTTTTATGCAATTCCTTTGCCAAGTGGCTTTGGTTGCCTCTCATTCTCTATGCAATTTCCTAGCTAAACACAAGTTGTCAGTTTGGTCTCCACAATTTCTAAGACAAAGATAATTGTGAGGTGCTCAACGTAGTTTTCAAGACCAAGAGAGGTTGTTAGGCTACTCTGTGCAATTCCTAAGAGCAAGGAAGGTTGTCCTCTAGGATTGTGGAGTTTTCCAAGACAACGTAAGAACTGGATGTAAACCATGTCACAGGGTTAGCTTGTGGTTAGTCGGTAAAGGAGGTAAGTGAACACAATATCCAAAGTGAAAGATAAAATTGAATGAAAGACAAGTACCTAAGTAGTTCAAGGTGTGCTGCTAAGATTTTGAGGAGGGAGGCTACAAAAAAAAGTGAAGAGAAATTTTTTTAGGGTGGTTGTAGCTACAACGTTGGCAACACAGTGGCAGAACTCCAGCTATCTGTATGGACCTTGTTTTGTGTAAAGTGAGTATAACTCCTCTAGATGTATTGTTTTATTCTTTGATCATCATAGCTTTCCATTTCTTGATCGATCAACACACATATCAAGCCAAGTCAACTGATTTATTTTGATTAGTAAGAGGGGTATATTGATGCACAAGTAATATAACTGTAAAATTTTTAGTTTCATCTTTGGTGTTTCTCTACTGCCAACATGCATGGATAGTACCCCAGTGGAGTCATGAAGGAACACAACCATCACTCTGCTACTAGGGAGCTTGGTTGGTAACCTAATGGAGTTACTTACATCACCTCTTTGTGTAGGAATCCTTTCTCTTCTTTCACCTTTATCTATTTTTCATTTTTCATTTTTTTCATTTCCAAAGAACTGTCAATAGGCACTTATTTATTTCATGAGGTGGAAGAGGGATCCCGACTTATTAAGAGAAGAAGAGGTTGTCACTTTAGAGAAGTATGTTATAAATACCTCTAAAATACTTGTTGATATTTTTCCCCTTACCTTACTCTACTTGACTGAGATGACAAGGGTTAACCAAATATAGAAAGGTTGATTAGAGTAGGTGGTATTAGAGTTGACCGAGTAAGCATCATGCTTTCACCATGACTAATGCTGAACAAAACTTATTTTCCATCAGGGTATCATTGACTAAAGACAACAAGCTCTTCGTAAAGATAGAGGACATCAAATAAGAAATTGCTGATAGATGTACAAGTCCTCTTGTAATTCACCTTGCTTGTCTCAAGAGCCAAACATTGTTTCATCTAAAGCTAATCCTATCAGTGCATAACAAGAAAATGAAACAAGTGAGCAAAGGACAGGAGTAAATAAAAGAGAAACATGAAATAAAAGAAAAACATGCAAGCAAAGCAAACAAGAAATCTAAGTAAAAAATAAAGAAAACTATACTCCTAATCCTATGTTAAACAATGCATAAGCATACTCACGTAAAGTGGTATTTCCAATGCAGTGACTGACACATTGGTTGACCCATGTTGGTGAAGGCATAGTTGACCAGAAAGATATAAAAGTAAACCAACACAATAAAGATAAGACAGTGAAAACCGACATGCTCGAAGTTTAAATGCGTCCGGAGAAAATAAAAGAGTAAATGTGCAAGACAAACATTCTACGTACGTACCATGGTGTTGCAACAAAATGTGCATAGATGATGAGAATATACACTCTTTCTACTGTGAAAAATGCCCAAACATGAAAAAGGAAGACAATTTTTTCTTAGAAAGAGTGATCGTTATGTATGATTCCTTGGATACATGAGCGATGGGATCATGTGATTATGGTGGAGGATGTAAAATATGTGGATGAGATTGATCTTCAATGAACACGGTAGAGTGTGAGGAGCCTGGGGTGTTTCAACAGATATTTTTTCATAAGTGTAGCTGACTTCAAGACATCGAGGACCTGACATAACAATCAACTCAAGCTAAAGTTCCTCGACAACTTGAGGGGTTTCCACTTCATCAGTACGTAGATCATCAAATACTAGTGGCTTAGAAATATCAACAACAAATGAATAAACATCTTAATCCAACAAAGAATTAAAGAGGTCATGATAGCCATGATTAGAAAATTTGATATGTTCATCAGCATCCTCATGATTTGATGAATCATAGGCAGGGATTTATGAACAACAAGAATGTTCACCCTTTGTGTTTTCAGAAAGAAAATATGATAGATTGGGAGGATTTGGGAAGAAGGATGTGTCCTTTCCAAAATCTGATCACGGAATGACATTCATTGTGTTCTCTAAATGATCGGAAGTAAAAACATCTAGGAATGGATTTTCACAAGACAAATAAGAAATTGAAGAATCACCAAAGATGTCAGGAAACAACGATGAGGTGTAGATTGAAGGAGGTCATCCCTCACCGCATGTTCTTCTTCAGATTCCCACACATACTCATCATAAATGACAACATAGTTTGGCTTCTCAACACCAACTTTGTCGATAACTTGATCCTTTTGAACAACAAATGTGGAGTCAGGAATGAGAGAACACAACACAGTACAATCCAGAGGATCAACAACATGAGAGGACAAAGGTTGAGAGAATAAGTTCACACGACAACCAACAAGCTTGCAATCCAAATTTGTGAAAATATCTAGAGTAGGTGGGGTACGAGGATGTGACAGTTCAACACATGGGTTCAGAACCTCTCCCACCTTGCACTGCGGAGCTAGAGCTATTTGATGAGAAGCAGGCAGAGGTTCACCTGTGATAGCAAGCTTGTTTGTCTTAGATTTGGTAGCTCTAACACTGAGATGTGCTGGGAGGGGTTCGAATGATTATAACACATGTGGATTTTAAAATATGTTAAGAATATATTGAAATATTTCATTCAGAAATTTCCAATCAATTTCATCTTGTGGGATTTAAAAACCGATATTTTAGAAGCTCTTTCAAAATTCCAAAAGGGATTAATTGGGTGCTTTTCGTAATTCTAGAATTTCTTTGTTGAGTGTTTTATGATCATAATGATAGAAAACATGCACCCACTCTTTAATCATCTGATCATAAGAGTGAATGGAGGCTATAGGTAACGTGACATACCATTGTAGTGTGTTCCCTTGGAGCGTGAACGCAAATAGTGAACAGGCAATGTGATCCTCATGGATTTCATTTCTTTCATAGAAACCCATGAAGGCCACTCCATGACTTAGAAACGTTGCTCTGCCTTCAACACCATATGTGAAATGTGACAACTCACTGATCAGATCCCCCCACACTTCAAAATCACATCCATGAGATAGACATGTAGGAGGATTGACTTAATGTAGTTCTTGAAATATGCGCAGAGATTCAAAACAGACTTTGAGGACTCAACTCCTCATCTGGTCCTCCTTCTAGCACTAGAAATGTTGATGGTGCTATACCTACCAACATGTCACGGGATATCGTCGGGAAGAAGTCCCAACTAGACCTTATACATCTTGAAGTAGGAGTCCCAGCAGTTGGTAGTAAATAAATTCCTTGACTACGATTGCGCATAGAGGTAAGTATGATGTCTTTTTCAGAAGCAAATGTGTGATCTTGTAGCAAGTCAAGTGAGATGCATGGAGGTTCTAACAAACAGACGGGAAATGGAAGTGCACAACTTAGAAGCCTGTAATAGTACGCAGCCTAAAAGGAACACATGAGAAGAATGACATCACAAGTTGGAAAGTAGGATATTCCACAATCCAAAGGGATGGGTTAAACAAATAACACGATTGTAACAAGATTCATACAATTTCATACAAAGTAGTTCATACACAAATGCGTAAGCTAAATAACAAATATTGTAAAATCTCCCATAATAGCGAAACTAGAATAACAACATATGCATGAAAACGTGTTGGATATGTTATATATAATATGAAGTGAAATTTCCATCCATACATACACCATTAACAGCCACTAGCCCCAATAGTGGAACATTACAATCAAGACTAACTGCTCATCCAAGGAGATGTACTCATTCTACATTGTACAGAAGCCAAGGCTCTTCATAATACTCTCCAAGCCTTCTCTAATAAATGCCTAGCCAAAATCTTAGCTCCCAAAAAACTATACTATGAGTTATGAGGCTCTATATATAGCAAAGGGTGAAGTGACCCTTGGCATTCCCCTTTGACTCTTGAAATACCCTAATGGCTCTTCACATTACGAAAATGACTGTTCATATTCCACTACTGACACTTGGGATTTCATTTACAACATGTTTACAATAGTATAATTTCCACATATACCCATGTGGGACAACAAATAGGCTTGAGTCAACCTAACAAGACAAACAACATCACTCGGCATCTTCTAGGAAGATCAACTTGATAACCTTCTCGCAATGGTATTCAGTGAAAAATTGATACCAATCTTTGTACTTCACTATTGTGTCCCTGTACTATTTGATGACATATTTGTCAAAGCAAACTCTTGGCTCCATGTTTTCTGGCTATATTGTTTCGAAACCTCTATCCAAGTCATCTTAAAGCATGTGTAGCATTGTCCTCAGTGTGGTTGGACCACTGATGTACCTTTGCATGTACTCTACACTGAGTTGCAAGTCATTCTTAATGGCTTCATACATCAACTGCTCTATGTACTTTTCAACATGCTGCATGTGGTTCTTTGTGATGGCTTGGGTGGGGGTTTCAATGGAAGCGATCTTGTGCATTCACACTATGACATCCAAATGCCTAGACAGCCATGCATAGGAAGCCTCAATATTAGTGATGAGCAGAGGGAGCTTCTCATAGTTATGGACCAACATCTAGATCCATGCTTTGTCTAGGTCATCCTTTTGCTTCATCCTCTTATGCAAGTAAAATGGGGCTCCCTTGTATCCCACTGTCCATTCTTGCATGTGTGCAATAGCAGTGTGAATTTATATGAGAGTTTGGGTTATCTACACACACTACTATAGAAATTCATGTAGATTGAAAACCACTTTGTGCATAGTGAGAAATATTCTATATATTGTCTGCATCGAGGCCTCCAAAGATGATATCTCTGCCACTATTTCTTTCATCATCCCTGTCATGGTAGACCTTGTGGACTGCTCTGTTCTTTGCCTGTTCTCTTGCAAGTCCTTCACCATCTCACCATTCTCTGATATCAAGAACTTGACTATGGAAATTGTGGCTTCCACATTAGACTTAGAAGCTTCATCCATGGAAATTGGATGTATTCTAACATTTGGTACAATCACTCTTTATTATATGTACGTAGGTGATGTATGATCATTCGAGATCTCCCTTATTCGTGTCCTTAAAATCCTCTGTTGTGATTTGTCAAATGCCAAATCGTAGACATCCATCTCTGCATCATCATCAAGTTGAACAAATTATCCTTGTTCGCTTGAGACTGGTTTTGATTGCGAAGGTGGCAGAGACCATGATGTGACCTCTTATGCTCTCAGCGTGAGATCAGTATCTTGGTCCTCTATCTCATGTTCCATCTCCATGTATGTTTCCTAAAGCAATTTATCAACCTACTGAGCCATTTCTTGAACCTACACCTGCTCACCCTCTTCTTCATATGTTAGCTTCTCTGATGTTTCAATTTGTATCTGCATATTTTTCTCTGCCAGTGCACCATTTTCCTCTTCCCATTCCTATTTCTTCCTTTCTTCCCTTTCTCTCCTTCTTAGCTCTTGTTATGCTTTTAGCCTCTTCTCTTTCTCCTACAATCTCCTTTCCATATATTCCAACCTTTTCTTCTCTTTTCTCTTCCACTCCACTCTCCTTTTGCCTTGTCACCTCTTCGTATCTATCTCCAAAACTACTCTCTCAACAAGTGGATTTTCTTTGAACTTGTAGATTTTCTGAGCTTCTGCACTCTCAACAATCTTCCTCTTGCCTTTGTATTACACTAGTTTGCTACTCATTATTGGTGTTTTTGTTACTTCCTATGGTGTTTTTGCCTACAACACTGCTTTCCATTCTATAGCCATGTTGACCAGTTCATTGAGCCTAGAGGAGTTATAGTAATACCTCCAAGGATCTTCCTTTGTCCAATGAAATGCCTCATGGATCCATGGGTAGTACACCTTTCAAAGGTGGTTCTTGCATATGCAGTGGGGATCATATGGAATTAAGCTCTTACTGCCGAACCCAAACTTTTTCAAGTCTTCGGTCTCGGCATATTCATATTTCAAGGTATGGATCTCGTACAAACCAATCCAAAAAGGAACAGTAGGCCATGGTGCCTTCTTCGTCTTGTCTATTCATGTTGATAACACTATGGATATGTGACACGCAACCTCATGCATGACTAGCTTATGCATGGAAAATGTCAGTAACTCATGTAGAGGCTTCTTTATGCCAAACATCTTGATGAAGGTGCGACTAGGTGAGGCATTTCAATTTGCAATGTTAAGCAATGCCTACATTGCTTCCTGGGACATGCAAGTTGGATCCTATTCAAATGTCATCCTATACAGTGGGGTGTTGAAATGGTCAGATATCCTTTCCATGAATCCTTGGTAGCTGCACTCTAAGAGAAACTTGGAATAAACGTTCACAGCTTCTTGTGATGGTGTCCATTTCCAACCCATGCTAAGGAACTGTTGTTGGGCACATGTTTCATGAAGTAGATATGCAGAGATAAATAATCTTGCTTCTCCATCCTTAGGTGGATTTTTGGAATTTGACACATGCAAATTTAGCTAAAGATCCAACATACCTGACCAGTTGAAAGACCTTCCTTCATTTTCCAATTGATCTAACATAACAACCCACCTCTGCATGACTTTTTCCATGCTCTCTTGACCATACAAGTGACATGCGAATATTACCAAGAGTTTGTAAGCCTTCTAGAGTGACTTCATCTTGTAGACCTGGTTGGGTGTCATCCTAAACTTCGATGGCTCTTTTACCCAATGCTTCATGCTATCACTCTTGTTTACATTTTTTTTAGGAGTGAAGAACAATGCATCCATGTAGTTTATCGACTACAACAAGTGATACATCTAGTGATATTTTTCTGTCCTTAAGGTGGAAACTGGTCTCCCACTAGTATTTCTCAATGTCACCATCTCGTGATCAGTATGTGAGATAACCAAGTGAATGATATTTGCGCACGAGAACGCAAAGTACCTACATGTAACCCTGTATAAGATTGACTTGTGAATGGTGAAATAGACTTGTCGATCTTCTAGATTCTCCATGAAACAACATGTAAACATTTCCTTTACTTATTTCCATGTGATCCTCATCTCCTTCTAGAGAACAAATGTGTGTCTACATATATGGGAAAGTTCATTGGCACCTATTCAACCACATCTCCACTGCTACTCATTACAATGTCCTTTGATCCAACTCTCTTGGAAACCATGATGCCTATACTGCTAAGAGACTGATCAACATCTGATATACCAAGAGATAGAGTGGACCCTCACGCAAAGAAAATGTTTGTTAGAAAACACAAAGAAATTCAAGGTTCGATCAAACAATAAACAAGGTGATAGTTGGCCAATATTTTGTAGTAGTGACTCTCAGAGGTTAGGAGACTATCAACTGGAGATGTAGATTCCATAGTCTCAGCTACCAGTGAGACCTACTATTGACTGGAACTATGAGACCGTACTCTAGTGAGGTTGATTGTGGACTAGAACTGCACAATGTGTAGTCCACTCTCGTTTGACTGCTGGTTGAGACTACACATTGCACAATCCTAGTGGGAAAGACTAGGAACTGTCTTCTAGAACTGCATAGAACATAGTTGGATGCCAGCGATAGGCAGCTTCTGCACAATTATTGGAGCCAAGATTGAGCCTTGAGATCAAGGAATACATAGTGCATGTCGGGAAACACAAGCTTTGAGCCAAGGAAGCCTAGATCTACCTAAGGACAACCTAAAAATGAGTAGATATAAATGCATGATAGAATAATTGAGCAGATAGGAGTGAATGATCATGCATGCAAGAAAAACCAATGCAAGAGCTAATCAAACAAATGAACAACAAAGTTGGTGGGGAGAGTTGGTGCAATGATGATTGTTAGAGCAAAAATCGTGTTAGGCATGTGACACTTAACAAAGACAATGCAAAACATGAAAAAACACTTCTACAAGTAAAAACAAACTAAAACACCTATGTTCATTTACTAAAACATGAAAAACAACACTCACACAAGACAAAAGAATAAAAGTGACTTAAAAAGTAGAAAAATACTTGAAAAGAAATACTTACCGAGAAAAGTTGTACCGACTATGCCGAAGGATCCTAGATGCCTTAGGAATTCCATATCTCCAAGATGAAATGTGTAGAATGAGCTATGGGGAATTGTTTAAATAGATTTCATAGGTTCAGGGTTTATGACATGCATGGCAGAAATCTAGGAAAAATCAAGATGTTGCGAGAAGTTTCTAAAATTAGCTTGAGTGGGACTCCTATTGCTAAAAATAGATCCCTATTTCTTAGCTACTGCTTAATGCATGCATGGGGAAATTGTGTAGTTCTTGAGGGGTACGAGTAACTTGTTGGCACATGAATTAAGCAGTAGCTGAAGGAATGCTTCTACATAGTTCCTCGGCTAAGTGGGTCTGGGTGCCTCTCCTGCTTTGCACAATTTCACAACTGAAGACAAGTTGTGAGTTGGGTCTGCAGAATTTCTGAGCTGAAGCTCACTCTTAGACTGCTCTACCCAATTTTGAAGAGTAGGACAGGTTGTCAGGTTGCTCTATGCAATTATTGAGGAAAAGGTAGGTTTCTCTCTAGGACTCTGTTATTTTCCATGACAACGCAAGAAACAAATGTAAACCAAGTGACAGGGTGATCTTGTGGTCAGTTGGGAAAGAAAGTAAGATAACGCAAGATGCAAAGTGAAATATAAACTTGAATGGGACACAGGTACCTGAGAAGTGCAAGACATGTTCGTAATGTTTTGAGGAGGGAGGTTCCAAAACAAGGCAAAGGAAAAATTTTGGAGGGCGGTCGTAGCCGCTACAACAATTTTGTCATAAAACATGCTTATAACCAACATATAACAAGAGAAATATCAATGATAAAACAACCATTAAGGCCACATAATAAAAAGTACATTTACCCATAAGTTAAAAGGGGAAAAGAGATCTTATTAACATATAAAAAATGCAACCAAGTCAGGTACTTCCACGTACCACCCAACCATAGATTGGGCTAAACCATGTCTCTCTTTCAGCCAAACACCCTCATGCCATATTTCAAGAATGAACGTGGGATCTCATGGAATAAACCAAGAAAACCAAACCAAGGATTCCAAAGGCCAAACAACCTCAACCATCAACTAGTGATTCCACCTCATGGTCATACATCACTAACAATCGACAAATCGATATCCATTCAAGTTGTTTAGAGCTCAAGATCATTTTTTGCAACCTTTCTTTTGATACTAGTAAATCAAAACACAAATGTCATCGACCTCGAGATCATTTGTTGAACCAAGGCTTTAAATATTAGTAAATCAACCCACCGAGGACTCTAGAGCATTTGTCAAACCAAGGATTTTGGCACTAGTAACTAAACCCAAGTTGTTCTAGGGATTCCATAGTGTTTGTCCAACCAAGGCTCCAAGAATTAGTAACTCAACCCACAACCAAAGGAAAATGAGGAACAACCAGAAAAAAAAGATAAAACCCACACCACCATGGCTATCTAGAAAATGGCAAGGCTAGGAAAAATAATTGTCAATCTAGTAAATCCTCTATGCCAATGATAGAGCATAACTGAGAAGCCACGTAAATGTGCCATGCATGCCAAATCTAGCAACGTATTCATACATGCAACTTGGTACCTACAAGAAAAACCATTGTAATTGTTGATCATGTTGTCCCCATTCACTTTCCTAGTTTTCCTTTCACTCCTTCCTCCAAATCCCAGGTATGCCACACTCCTCCAAGAGTGCTCCAAGAAAACTCTAAGTGTCCAAAAGTATGAGAAAGAGAGAATAGAAGAGAGCACTCCAAGATAAAACTGGAAAAAAATCTATGAACTGATCCTCATAAGAATTTTTATAATTGAGGCCTCTATTTTCTTTATTTTCGATTATTTTTCCTTCAATTTCCTCCTCACATGCAACCTGTGACCTTTCGCCTTCCTTCTCTCCTATTTTCCATTATTTTCATCAATAGGTGCCAATTAATTCCTCATGCCTTTGCAAATCCTTTTCCATTGACTTTTCCAATTTACTTTGCCATTAGTTAGTCACAACTTATCCCTGTCACTGTGTTTTTTCCCATCATTCATCTTGGAATATGTGTCCCATGACCTTGGTTATTATTTCTCATTAATAAACTTTGTTACATCTATTTGTAACTTGAGGTTGTTACAGACACCTCCCCATTAGGGGAAGACCATCCTTGGTGTTCAATGACACCTACAACCAACAAGACTGTTGAAAGTAAAACACATTTCCTATGGAGCTTTATAAGTTATGTTGATTTAGTATTTAGAATGAAGAACATGCTGAAAATCATAACCAACATGACAAACATAACAACATGACATCCATACCACTTATTGGAGCTTTATAACACAACTCATTATGGTATTTACATACATATACGTATATACATATACCAAAACTACTTTGCCTCAACCAGAAAACAAGGAGGGATACATAGACTACATTTGGTCAGGCATCTCGCATGTCACTTCATCAGGCCAAAAGTTCTTCCACTGGACTTTAACCTACTCAATCACTCGATTCTGAACAATGAGCATCTTTCTCCACAAAATGCGTAGAGGTTTTGGTTGGAGTTCTCCTTCTGGTTCCACCTACAATACAGACTGATCAATAACATGATCAACATATTTCAAATATATTTTAAGAAATGAAAAATGGAAAACATCACGGAATTTCATTGTCAGAGGTAGCGTAAGTCGATAGGAAACTAGTCCAATCCTCTCAAGGATAACGAAAGCAATAAAATATTGAGGTTCCATCTTCGCACATGACCCTATCCTCAAGGAGATCTTCTTGGGGTTGATGCAAAAGTACACATGTTCCCCATCTTGGAATTCAAACAACATGTGCTAATCAACATAATTTTCTACCTATCATGTGGTGCCTTTAGATTGTTCTTGATAACCTACATTTAACGTTTCATTTGTGCAAACATATCCGGTCACATCAACACCTTGTTCACTACATCACTCCAACTGATGTGTGTATTACAACTCTACCCATAGAGTGCCTCAAGTGGAATCATCCTTAGTTACTCCTGATACACATTGTTGTAAGAAAACTCAACCAGTGGAAGATACTCTTCCAACTTCCATGTCTGATGCATCACATACATTCTCAATGTGTTCTCCATAACTCTATTTACCTTCTCTGTCTTTCCATCTACCTTTGGATGATAAGATGTGTTCAAGGCCAACTTTGTACCCAGACCTACAAATAACTCCTTCCAAAAATTGGAAGTGAAATTAGCGTCTGTGTCTGAAACCATCTGCTTCAGTACACCATGGAACATCATTATGTCTTTAATGAATCTCGTTGCTACATCATTAGCTGAATAAGTAGACTTCATTGAGATGAATTTTGCTACCTTTGTCATCCTATCAACTACAACCATGATAGAATCATGTTGTCTAGATGTCCTCAAAATAACTGTAATGAAATCTATAGGAATGACCTCCCATTTGCACTCTACAATCATAATTAGTTGTAGTAATCCACCTATATGCTTACATTGTTATTTTACCTACTAATAATATATGAAAAACCATAAAATTTGCACTTCCTTCTTCAAATTCAGTCAATAGTAGAACTTCTTCATTGTTGTCTATGTCTTCTTTTATCCTGGGTGACCTGAATATGACTTAGCATGAAATCCTATCAAGATAAGCTTCTTGATCCAACTATTTTCTGGTACATATATAATGTCCCTAATTCTCATCAAACCATCTGATGTGAGATGATAGTCAACATCATGATCACCTCCATCCTGATGTAACTTGTGCCTAATCTCCTTATACCTGTCATCAAGTTGTCATTCCTATAAGATCTAATCCTGTCAATCTTACCCATATGAACTTATAATGGCTATATGATTTACTTGTACTCTTATACTAAGAGCATATACAACCTTATTCTCTTTCCCCTTAATGAACCTGATCTCAAAGTAAAACTCATTGATCGTGGAAAACCACCTAGCTTGCCTAGCATTGAAATTCAGATGGTAAAATGGGTATCTCAATCCACTATGATAACTCATCAAGATGAACCACCGACCAAGAATATAGTGTCTCTGCATCTTCAAAGCATGGATGATCATTTCCAACTCTAGATCATGTGTTACATAATTTTTCTCGTGTTTATTCAATTTTCTTTATTCATAACATACCTGCTATCATTCCTTCATAAGGACTCCACCAAGTCCTCTCTTGCGAGCATCTTTACACACCACCAACTCTTTGTATGGATTTGTGATCTATAGAACTGGAGAATTTGTCAACAATTGCTTCAAATACTCGAAACTAGATACATATTCTTTTGTCCATTCAAATTTCATACCTTTCCTCTACACTGACTTAATAAGCTAAGTAATCTATGAGAAGTTCCTTATGGACATCCTATTATAACCTTCTAACCCCATAAATAACTTTACCTCATCCATATTCCTAGGAGCTTCCCATTTCATAATATATTTTACCCTTTTTCGGATCCTCTATTATGCCTTACTTGGAAACCACATGTCCCATGTAATGTACCTTTGTTTGAAAGAAGCTAAATTTTCTATGATTGGCATACAACTAATTCTCCCATCGTAATATCAACATTGTTGCTAAATTTTTGGCATGTTCTTTCTCATTCTTACAATATACTAATATATCATTAATGAACACAATAAAATCTTTTCTGGATAAGGACGCAATACACTTTTGATCGAGCATATAAAAGTGGCTAGAGCATTAGTTAAACCAAATGGAACTACAAAAAATCATAATTCCCATACCTAGTCTGGAAAGAAGTCTTGTAGATGTCATCTTCTTTAATGCGTACCTGATGATATACTGATCTCATATCAATCTTTGAGAAAATTTCTTCTCCCTTACACTGATCAAACAAGTCATTGATCCTCAATAATGGATATTTGTTCTCAATGGCTACCTTTTTCAACTACATGTAGTCAATAGACAATCTGATCGTACCATATTTCTTCTTTACAAACAACACTAGTGCATCGGAATGTGGCACACTTGGCCTGATGTATCCCTTGTCAAGCACCTCCTTCCACTGCAACTTCAATTCCACTAACTCTGGTGTGCTCATTGTATAAGGTTTCTTTGATGCTAGTGGTACCCATGGTACAAACTCAATACAAAACTCCACTTCTGTGTCAGGAAACAACTTTCAAATATTTGTTGGAAACACATCCTGAAACTTATACAAAACTAGGTACCTTTTCAAGACCTCTACATCCTCAACATCCTTAACTTTATGACTAGACATATGCACTACAAATAACACACACCCTTTTTTGTGATTGCGCTTTTCCTGCATAGCTGTAACCATTCTAAATGATGTTTCCTTCTTCTTACCCTATAATATCCTTTGCTCTCCATTGTCATCCAAGCACTCAATATCCTTGTCATAGCAATATACCTTAGTATTGTGAAGATATGACTAGTACATACCCAATAATATAATGTGTGATCCCACCTTAATTACATTCAATTGCATTGGTGTAGGAATATCATTCAGTTCAATTGCAAAAGCTCTTACCCAATTATAAACTATCTTCTTAGTACCTAGAGCCAACTATACTAACCAAGATTTTGCATGTACTTATTTATTCAAACCACACTTATCAACCATTACAGGATTAACATAACTATAATTATATCTAAATTCAATCACAATAGAAACAACTTGATCACAAATATTATCGTCTATTTTGATAATAGATGCATTGTGATGTTCCTGCCTATTGTCTAATGCTGAACAAATCTGTGGAATACTCTATCCAGCATCATCAACTTTTTGTGCTTCCTGATCATTGTAAATATGCAATCTTCCACCTCAACGTTGTGGACAATCTTTGCAGTGATGACCATTTTCACAAGTACAACACTATAAAGGCTTCCTGTCATCACCCTTGTTCTTCTCCTTAGACTAAATCCTTTGTCATATGCATTGAACTTTATAGGAAGTGCTACATTGTCTTTTTTACATGTGTCCTGAGGTCTAGCTCACTACTTATCCCATTTCCCCTTATTTTTCTCGTGACCTTTCCAATCCTACTTAGTCTCAAACCTATGCTTTGATTGCTCATAATAATGCTTTATCTTTTTTATGGCTCCCTCCAATGATCTAGGCACATCAAACTCAATATTGTCTTTGAATGCTACCTACAACCCACTAATGAATCTCTAAATATTCACTTTCTTCTCCTTCAAATAAGGAGCATCCCTCAAAAACTTCAAGAATCTTCTAGTATACTCCTCATCGATCATGGGTCCCAGCTTCAACTCATAGAATTATTTTTCCCTGTAATCATAGTATCTCTGATATATAATTATTCCTAAAAAGTCTCTCGAACTCAGTACAAGTCAACTTCTCTTGCCAAACGACTTTGAATTTCATTACATATTCCCACCAGATGTTTTCTTTACCTTTAATACTAAACATATTTATTATGGTATTTATGTTTTCCAAGTAATCATGCAATCTGAAGAACTTATTCTTACCAAGTAACTTGGATTCTACATCTTGTGACTTCTTCATTTCTCCATCAAATGTAGGTGGCTTTACTTTCCTGAACTCATCCAACAAATATGTCATATCATTCCTCCTATAAGGATGGTATTGAGGAAAAGACAACAATGACACTTATCCAAACCAAAAATAGAATAATTCCCATGTCCACTACATCTCCTATCAGGTGTATCCAAGAATCTTCAATATCTAGCCATCTCATCTCTATTCGACCTATGCCCACCATGGTACCTACTACCATAGGCTCCATTAGTACTATCTTCTTGTCCATGAGTGATCCTAAGTGCTATCCGTCTCTACAGGTCTAGCAAACTTTGAAGGATGATTGCATTAACCTCTCCTGTTTCTCCTATGCCCCGAAAAACCTCTCTTGTGACTCAATGATTCTGTCATTTTCTAGCTTTGTAATTCCTTGTTTCTTCCTTCAAACTTCTCTAATTGTCTACTATATCAGGAGATTATTGATCACCATGATTCTCATCTGATTTATAAGGAGAATCTCGTGAACTATAGTCCACCATTTTGCTAGTCATCTTTGATATTCTTCCTGCTAGGATATCATGTCAGCTAAAACAAAACATATTCATAACTAATTGTCACGCGGAATGAGTCGATATTATGGAAAAGATAGACCTTCCTAGAATCTAATGAAGAACTAATGACAAACAAACCAACAAGACACTATCTTTCTATAAATGCACTTTATAAATAATGGAAAACAAATGTGTTTAAGGCCTACCTCATGTCCAACGTAAGTTTGGAGATGCCTTCGCTCCTTTGATCCAAGTAAGTTCCTTTGTCGCAAACCTGCAAGCAAAAACAAGGAAAACGATTAAATAGCACCTGAATAACCAGTATTATAAAACATATTCAACATGAAAGTCAAGGAGTCCATGAAACAAATAACATGAGATACTTGTTGAGAAAAATGAGCTTGATTGTATTAATTCAAAAGGAGAAGAACCTTACAACCTTTGCCTTGACGGTGTACAATTTCCTCCCAGGGTCCAACAAGAAGTCTCCTCTACTTTGACAAGCTTCAATCATTCCCAAATGAATCCAAAAAGGTATGTGATCTCTCCTCTTAAGCTCAAATAGGAAGTCTTGATTTCACTAGCATTTACCCTCAAAAGTTTAGCTTCTAACCCCCCAAGCCACTGACCCAATGTCTCAATTTATAGTGCAATGGAGATCAGTTACAAGGTCCTCCTTCAAAGGGATAGAGTCCTCCTTCAAATGGATAGCTCCTCTTAACAAGGGATTAGTTCCTCCTCATATGGGATGCATGAACCACTTGGAGCGAAAAATTCACGTAACAAATCCTTCTAGAAACCTTTAGAATTAACCCAAAGTGAGTTTTTTAAGATAAAAGTTGCGCCTTTTGACTTTCACAGGGGTACGCACCGTCCCCTCTACATACAGAGTGTATAAGTATGCAGATATCCTGAACAAAAGGTGTGGGTTCGTAGGCAAAAGTGAGAGAAAGTGCACAACTAGCGTTACATTGTTTTTTTGATGTCTTTCTCTCATTTCTAAAGCTTGTTCTGAAGACTGAGGTTTGAGACTTGCTTAGGAAACTGGTATAGGTGGTGATAGACCTATACCGACTGCAAATAATCAAGGTGACGATATTCTTGTGTAACAGATTGCCCCCTAAAGTGCGAAGTCTGTAGTATATGAGGATTTTTCATTTATCATATAGGAAGAGTAAAGTGCTTTATCATTTCGAGGATCATCTTGCGGAGAGCCCGGTTGGAACCTATAAAAACATTCAATGCAATATATATATATGAGATCATATCATCGCTGAGGTAGGCATTCCCATACTCAGATAAAAACGACTAAGAGACTGAAAAATGACTAGAAGAATAACTACTGCACCTGAATATAGAAATGATCTCGTAACACATATAGTACAGAACATGTGGAACACATTGGACGCAACCATCTGTTTATGAAAGTCCATAATATAATGAATACAAAATTCCTCGCAACCTGGATGGTGAAACTAGATCAGGGTCTTCATTTCTAGTCCAAAACAGTACGATTCTATCATGCGATTGAATGTGTCGAAGTCCGAACATGGTAGAACTGCTAGATTACTAGTCAATGATGTAACTGTTAACAAGCGTGAGAGAAACCGAATATGACAATGGCTCTCAAAGTAACTCAGCACAATCCATGAATGTGATAAGATTGTGTTTGATGTTGAACATGTCAAGAGAATCCTTTGATCAAAAGTCAAAATATGTAAACTGTCCCCCAAAGGCGAGAACCTGCCATTGAGCATGCGTTTCGAAAGGTACTAACGATTCCTAGATCATCTTTCTAGATATGATCGAATTCGATAGAAGCGATCCGTCGTAGGCAGCCACAACACGAAATCATAGATCAAGTTGAAGAAATTTAGTTGCAAGGACTGACTCAGGGATGGTCAAGATGGATGACAGACATTTTGCAGATGAATGGCTTATTTGCACGGACCTCTTGAACACATAACGACACGACAGATGGTTTGGTAATAATACCTTTTTAAAGTGAAACATAAAAAAATTTGTAATTTATTTACTGCAAAAATTATAAAAAGGGGTTTTTACCATTCATTTTTACCATTTGTGATTTGGGTGAGGAAATAGTGCTTTTGCTCTGAAAACTTCCCGAGAGGATTACGGAATATCCAACCATCGGAATCAGACGTCGTCTTCTCCAGGTAATCCACATCATCCTTCTCTTATTTTTTAACCATTTAATTTTTCAATTTAGTCTTTTATTTCGTTTTTTAGGAGGGTTTTAGGGCAAAAAACCTGCGCTCGAGGTACGCAGGCTCACCACTGCGAACCTGCGGACCCCGACTTTTTCTCCATTGGGAAAAAGCTCGGGGTCCGCACCTTCCATGTGGAAAAAATGCGTTCCCATGCACTGTGTCCAACATGAAGGGTGCGGGCCCCGCCGCGAGGGTTTTTAACCCAAAAGTTCTCAAAAATAGACCAAAGAAAAATTATTCTAGCTTTCTAATTGATTTTTTTGCTTGATGTAGGAAGTACACCATGCTAGATTTGCGCAAAAGATAGCACGAGGATGTGGATATTGCCGCATGGAATCATCAACCTTCGCTTGATGCTTTAAGGGCGTGCGTATTATGCAAATACTGGGCCATTCTTGGCATGAGCGCTCAGGTGGATTTCTTGCAGTGGATGGTTGACAGATGGAGCGTCCAGGACCAGCGTTTCTTCATTGGCGGCCACTAGCTCGAGATCGAGCCGACGGATATATACTTTTTGACTGGTTTTCCTAAGAGAGGCGTTTACTTGACTCTGTTCGGGACTAGGGCAGGTGGCCAGTTTGTCGATAGTCTCCGGTTAGAGTACTGCAACTAGACTTTGCGGAGCTGCCGCATTGCATGTTTCCACCAGATCCCAGATGCGTATGGCAGTTGATTGCTTTCAGGGCACCATCTTCAATTGGTGCGATGCTGTGTTGGCCAATGTGAAGGGCCAATTGACCAAGGCCAAGAACGGATGATTGAAGACTTTTGGTTATGGAGCTTTAGTCGTGAGCTTTGGCCTAGAGAGGATTCCTATGCTTATCCCGCAGCACCTTACAGTTGGAGCTGGGCTTCCCCGAGAGCCCAAACTAATGCGATCGGTCGCAGTCATGGCCCATCATCCTGACGAGGGGACCGAGGTTGTCTGATTCAAACCTGAGTATTTCCAATGGTTGGAGAACCAGGTTTTTTCTATCCAGGATTTTCCTTATGCTCTGGTTGACTTTCGTGGAGACCCAAACATGGCTCTTCCTCCAGGAGAGAAGTGGGACGACATAGGTAATCATTTTCAACACTTTCCTAATGTTAATTTTTTTATTTTTATATCGTCTCAGAACTGATAGTAATAATTTCAAAATGCAGATGTGGGCCCACAGCGACCAGTTGCTCTCCGACTTTTCGAGAGAAAGCAACCAGTTGCACCGGCTCCAGCCCAATAGGACAAATCAGCAGAGACCTTGGCCGAGTTGGAGAGTCACCTAGAGCGCTTAACAAGGGACATTCCCGAGACTAGAGTGCTATGCGATTGGAGTCCCCGGACCTTTTAGGAGGTTCCTTTGTATGGTGGCCCGTGCAGTGGTTTCATATCGAGATCATCACCAGTGATGGGATGATCGCTTATTGTAGTCACATATGACATTTTGCTTTTTGTACCTATCATTTTTTGCCGATCATAAGGTGTTTTTCAACCTATGATCGAGGACGATGTATTTTTTGACACACTCCTATATATATGATATCGTTATTACTGGCTTGTCTTGTTAAACATGTTACGGAATGCTTTTAAATTTACTTGTATGATTATCGCACATGTCTACTTAACATTCGAGAAGCAATTGCATCTGCTAATGTATTTAAATATCTTGGAATATGTTGATACTCAATATAGTCAAATTCACGTTCCAAGAGACGCACTCTCAAAAATAATCTTAATAAAACTGGGTTTCTAATGGCATATACTCTATTAAGCTGTAATACAACGAGTTAAGAATCTAACCTCACTATCAAATTCTGAATCCCAAATGAAATAGATTCAGATAATAACTCCACCACTGCACTATACTCTGTAATTTTGTTTTTTGTTTGACCGAGGCTTACCGCATGCATAGATACCAACTCGTCAGAGGGCGAATAGATAACCCAAGCTGCGGAAGAAATATTCCGTGTACTACGACAAGCGCCATCAACGAAACCGATATATGTTTGAAGAGGCGTTGACATCTGCGACATCAAACGTAAAACCAAGATAAGCATGAATAACGATAGAAAACTTAATCTCTAAGCTAAGCACACTTTTAATCTAAAACACACCAGCTAGAAGAAAAACTATCCTAACTAAAAAATCTCCACACTCGCTTTAAG
>APFE030798627.1:0-35112 GCA_000404065.3 Pinus taeda
CGTTAAGCTGCCTTTGTTGACCGTAACTTGACCCTTGTTGACCGGAGGTACAGATGACGTGGATGGCTGAAAAAATAGCACAGGAACCTCGAGCACCTTGATTCCTAAGTGCCCATGTGGCTCATTTGGCAAAATTACATGTGGAACCTTGAGATTAACAAAAAGGCTACGGAATCACCAGATGGCTGCGGAATCAGCAGATGGCTGCGGAATCGGCAGATGGCTGCGGAATGCCTGTAAATATGTCAAAATCTAAACAAAACAGTCACACATTAGCAAAGATTACTTGATCATGCTTAATGACATCTAATGTAATGATCTGGGTGGTTTTACATTGAAAATGAGGCAAAAGAGAGAGGTAAGTGATGAAAAACAGTAGGTAATAGCGGATGATGAGGTGTAAGTTAGAGGCTCTACACTATGTCCACTTGGCAAGGTGCACGCATGGATCATCCCATTCGTCATACTTGTATTTTAGATGCATTTGAGGCTTCCCAAAATGCATGCGCATCATTCTCCTACATTCGCACCAGTCCTCAAAGCTTCCTTGGTGCGTACCCCACCACCTCGCGGACGTAGCGCGGAGTACCCATTTCAAAGCCTCGAAACGTTGTTGTTCTAGCACCTCTCTTTTAAATCTGTTTTCAAGAAAGCATCTACCTCACTTAACCCATCATAAGTAGGCAGATCCCTCACTTCTGTAGATATGTAGTGCAATGATCTTGTCATCATATTACAGTTCAACGTGGTCACCTCATGCAACTGGTTCTTCCATAACTCTATTTCCTCATTAGAATCCGATGTACAGGAGATTTCGTGCTCCCATGAGATTCGTCCATCTACGGTGGGATTTACCCAGTCTTGCTCTCATGCGGTTATCTTGTAGATGTAGTCCAAATCATCATCACTTTCATAGTCATGCACTAGCTCATTATAGCATGAACCCTCAGCAGCGTCCAAAGGTATGACTATGCACAGAGACTTTTTCTCGAAAATCATCTTGCGCTTCTTTAGATTTATCACCCTGTTCATGTCAGTAGCCCAATCGATTCCTAATAGCACAGGGTAGGGATTGATGTCATCAACAATCTTTATCACTTCATAGTTTTCTAGCATGCTTGCCCCTTCAATATCCACGGTGATTCCCTACAATCTCCCCATGGGTATTATCATTTGTTGGTTCACCATTCATAGCTAGATAGGAGAGCATTGCAGCATAGACCTTCCCATGCACTCCCATTTCTGCTTCGGGAGAACTTTTGCATTCGACCCTAGGTCCAGAATTACTTGGTCCATCTCATATTATCCAATCTATGTGGTAAACCTCATTTCCCTTCTCGTCCTCATTGCATGCTTGCCAATTTTCTGGACTACGCGCGGTGCTCTTGGCGTGGTCCCAATGCATCTGTTAATGAGTTCCTGCAATCCCTTTATAGCCTTACTGTCACCCAGTAGCGTTATTCATGTTTCTAGGAACATCATGAGCATCGATGGGTCCATTTCTGGCTCCGGACTGTCTTTGATTCCTAAAGTGAAGGCATCAACGAAGCTCTTTCTAGATTCCATGAAGGTTTCCTTAGCACGCTCCAAATCAACTCTGGTTCTTTCGTCAGAGCCTTGCAAACCCAAGTACTATCTTCAGGTTGTTTTCCTTTATCATCTCATGTCGTAATTCCACTTCGAAGCACAATGTTCACATTAGGGTCTTCCTCATGTGACTCAGACCTCATCATCGGCAGGTTCTAAGTCTACAGAGATTGGAGCGCTCCCTTGTCACGTAGCCTAGCTATTAGTGTGGGACAATCCTCCATCTCATAATCAAACAAGGTACAATACAGACATGATGGATGCATTGGATTCATGCAATCACGAGCATAATGTCTTGGCCCCCCGCAATTGTAACATATCAGCTATCTGTGACCTCTTTCAGGTCCTCCTCCACCTCGACCTCGTCCGCACCCCTGAAATCTGGTTCGTGCCACTACTGAATTCTGGTCAAGGGGCCGCGTTTCAACCTGAACCCTATAGGTGGAAGTCCTATCCATCATCAGCTCATAACTTCTACAGGTACACTCATCATGTCCCACTGATCTACAAAAATTACAGAACAACTGTTGTGAATTATGCGTGTACTTCTACAACAAATGGCAGTTGTCCGTAGCATGCTTTCCTCCTATTTGACAAATCGTGCACCACAAATTAGGTGTCGCACTAGGTCTTACTTGTGCCTCTGGTCTTAATAGCATTGGTCCTCCTCCCACAAGGTAATTCGCGAACACTGGGAAATCATCCTTGTCATGACCCTGACCCTTGCATTTAACACACCATACCTCTTCACAAACTTCTGGGCGAGTTGTCCTATCTTGTTTCACACTCTGCATCTCAAGGCATAAGTTTTTCAACTGCGTATGGATCTGCTGAACTCCCAGGTTAGGATCCTATATCGGGGTCTCATGCAGCCTCATCATGATCTCCAAGGCCTCTTCCTAAGTTGTTAAACTCTGTTGCGACAACACGTTCCTCAAATCTGACGTTAGCGATGCTACAAACCATTCACGGTGTTGTCCATCTATCAAAGTCATATTAGCTTCGTGAATTGTGCATTAGTCTCTATCCAACTCCCAAGGAGTCTCGCCTGGTAGCATTATGATCTCCTTGAACCCAATGATAGACTGCGCCTCTAAGTTCAACCTGCTAAATTCTTTGTTCAGCGCAATTTGGATATTCGTTATCCGCATTCAGATTGTCATTAGAATGCTTAATATACCAGGTCAGCGCACGATCCTGCAGAATGCTGACCAACATTGCTTTCTTTATGTTATCATCTATAACTCCCTGTGCTTCCCATACAACCCTTATCACGAACCAAAACTGGTTCGAATATTCATTTCCTACTCCCTTAAACACCGACAACCTTCTTGCGCTTGCCATATTGACTCGCGGTGGTGGCGGAGGTGGTACGGGCGAAGATGGGGGTGAAGGCAGTGAAGCTGGTGGTGGTGTGGGTGGGGGTGGTATGCACGGAATCCTCTTCCTTATCAAATTGATCACACTTCTTGGTGAGACCTTCGCGAGCTCTTCGTCACCCCCTCGCGGAGGTGAAATCAAGGGGCTAGTTTCTAGTTCTGCACTACCTTCGTTTCTGTAAATTCTCCCACTTCGCATAGCCCTGAACATCAATGTATTCACATAATCAGCTTTTCACACAGTAGCATTTTAATCCAAGTGTTCAGAGACTTAACGTACTTACCTTACAATCCTTTGAGAAAAAGTCGTTCGGCCTCATTGTAGCTTACCGTAGTGTCTACTACGAACTCAGTAATGAATCCTCCTATAATCCAATTGAGCCAGTGATCAACAGTGCACGCGATCATATCCTTCAATGCTTCCAATCTATGCACCAACTCTGGGGTCCACACAATAGGACTGTCGAGCTTGCATGTTCCTTGGCTATCTGCTAGTTTCATGATCCACTTTTACAGCTCAGTAGGGAAAGATGTGAAAAAAAATTCGTGGATCTCTATGTACAGATAGCAATCTAAGCACTCTTCTTTTGATAGTCATGGATTCCTATTCTCCTGTGCTACGAACTCATCAATTTTTTTTTCCAACCAACATTCAATTTCTTTCTTAGTTGGATTCCAATGATACAACATCAGACATCTCTATGCAAATTCCGGTCCCGGAAACAGAACCATTTGTTGGCTTGTTGGGGCCTGACCTAGGTTGGAAGTTAATTAACCAAACAAATCCCTATACTACTGGCCCTTTCGGCAACAGTCCGTGGAGCACGGACTAAGGCCTCACCCGAAGCAATATGGGGGGATGCTGGAACTAGGTTTCCGCGCCCTTGAGATGTCTGAGGGGTTGATTTAGTATAACTATGAATACCTTCACGTAGGTTACTTCACACACTTCACTGGCCTGCAAGGCCTTTGTGCCCTTGTTATATTCGTCTTCGTGCAACCCCAACTAGGGGCTGTGGGGCTTTTGCACTTCTAGAGCAGCGATCTGTTCTATTTCCCCAAGTCACACTGCGAATCTTACTTATCTTCTTATAACAGTCAATTATCTTTGCGTAAACAGATACCTTATATTATATTTACTTATTCAGCACATTCATATAAGTTCACGCAACAAATAAACAGTAAACTTGCAATTCATACCCAATATACTTCAATGCATAAAACAGGAAAATATACACAAAAATATTGTAAAACTTCTCTTTATTAATGATTCAATCGATTACAGACTCAACCTTCCCTGCGCACTCAGCTGCAGACTACTAGTCCTCTGCACACTCAGCTGCAGAGCCTTCTCCTACTCTACGACCCAAAGACACGACTCTACACTTAGACTCAATGCTTCCTTATTATATATTCCATTGGTTGATTCCTATCTAACCAACATTACATTACAAAAATGAGGGCGGACAACCCTCTGACTCATTTACCATCTTCGCGCTCTGTGCCCACAAATTGCAAAGTCTTTACATCAGACTTAGTCAAAACTTGGGCTTTAAGCCCCAAAACTTGCCTTGGGGGGATCCCACGCCCAACAGAAGTACCGCCCATGCAACCTCTACTTCTGTACTATGGCATTAAATTGATAGTTGAACGCTCCCAGTTCTGGAGAATGAATGATTCGAGCAGTAAAGGCAAAAGCGATGGAAATAAGTTGGGTGGCAAAAAAGGCCAAACCATGGGAAAGCAACAACCTGAGAAAAGGAAATCCTAGGGAGGGGCATGGAGAGATTTTGTTGGAGTTTCCATCTAATTGTTGACATGTTTTGTAATCATGTAATGTGTCGACCATTTAATGAAGCAATTAATGTTTCGAAGTCATTTTTGGGCCACAGATCCATCCTAGACTGAGACAGCTAGTCGATTTGACAGCTGAGACTCAGTTGAAGATATTTTGATGTAATTATTGTTCAATTCTCCCCTCTCTAAATAAATAGTGGGAAGCAACACTTCATAAAGGTTCAGAATCCTAAAGAAATAACTACATGTTATTTTCAAGATTTTATGACTTTATGATATGCGTTTTTCAGAATATTAAGGAAATGGTGGTGATTCCTCCTTCATGTAATTATGTTACCCCTTTGTTTAACTTTCATTATGTTCATGTTTCCTCTCTGATTTTAGGTAATCGTAGCTGCTAGAAATGTTCCATATGTCCTTACAGATTGATTTGTATTGACTCGTTAATGTGTGTGCCTGCATGTATCTTTGATGCTATATCTTTAAAATTGCGCTCCATGAATCACCATGCCCAATCCTCTTTCATCCATTATGTCTACCTTTAACTTAGATAAGTGTAGAATTCTAGAGGCTTCAAGCTCTATGCGATGAGTGTAGAATTCTTGACACTTCAAGCTCTATGTGATGAGTTATTCTATCTCCTTATCTTCTCTCATTGCTCTACCAAAGCTTATTAAACTATAGGCCCTTGAACTACTCGGCCTCCACTAATTTATACATATATTTATGTGAGTTGTATATGTGAAGAAGTACTAGAAATACATGGCTTATGCCTTTAGATGAATGAACTAACCCATGTTGTTTAAATATACATATATGAACTTGACATATGTACAAAAAATATGTGATGTCTCCATCTTCATGAGGATTATATGAGACACACAAAATCTAGATGTTCCAGGCACTGGTATTATAAGAAATCTGAGGTGGTCTCCGAAGCGACAACGCCACGATTACCCCATGTGAAAGGGGGTCACAAGGGGGGCGAAAGCCCCCCCTGTACTTTGCGCTAGATGCATTAGGGGGGTCATAGGGGGGTGGTTTTCCCTCCTATTGGGGTGTATACAAGGGGGCTGGATCCCCCCTGCATGGGGTCTAGGGAAGTGCCTCGGGAAAATTTCTTTGGACCATATATTAGGTGGGCGGACCTACCTATGGTTTTGTGCATGGATTTTTCATATGGTTTTGGGCATGATGGTTTTCTGTCCATGGTATTTTGTAGATTTGATCAAGGGAAATAAAGTTATGTTCTAATCCAAGGTTAATGGATTGGGGTCGTTGGATGCTTCGACATGTATATATATGTATTGTAACATTGGAAGGAGTATAAAGAAAAATCAATCTAGTAGTCCTGTGTTTGGGATCTAGGGGAAAATCTTTATTTATATATGTTTTATGCTCTCGCCATTGTTTATTTGCTACTTTTAAGAATTTGTTTGTAGGTAATTTATGTACGGGGTTAAAACCTACACATCATAGAGAATGAAGTTATTGGACATGTCAAGGGTTCAATATCCAAACCATCACAAAGGGAATATCAAACACTATCGAAGTATGTGAAAGGGGAAATAAGGGCTCAAAGAATAAGTCAAGGATTCCCTCATCCCTTATGTAGCAAATTTAGAGAAATCAAAAGAAATATATGATAAGTTAGAAGATTTGTTTTCTATAAGGACTGCAGGAGAAGTTATATCTTTTAGAACCAAACCTCATATCTTATGAGGG
The DNA here is from genome assembly GCA_000404065.3 of Pinus taeda. Lineage (NCBI taxonomy): Eukaryota > Viridiplantae > Streptophyta > Pinopsida > Pinales > Pinaceae > Pinus > Pinus taeda. Next base: position 6,489 of record APFE030798627.1, read on the forward strand.
TGTGAAAAATAAGATACCAACTACAAAAGTTAGGGGAAATAATGTCTGACAAAGAAATGGCCACCGTTGTGCTCAATGCACTACCTGATGAATGGGGAAAATTTATATCAAGTATTTATGGAAAGAAGGAAGCTACTCCATTCAGTGAACTTTGGTCATTATGTAAAATTGAAGAAACTTAGTTGAATGCAAAGAGCGATGTTGGATCAAATGTACAAGTTCAATCATATGCTTCCATGGCTAGGAGAAAATGAAAGTTTGGAAAGTTTGGTCCTCAAAAAAAGAAGAAGATTGATATGTCAAAGATACAATGCTATGAGTGTAATGAATATGGGCACTTTAAAATGAATTATCCTAAACTTAAGAAGGACAACAAGAAGAAAAAATAAATAAATGAGGCCCATGATACCAAAGAAGTGGAAGAACCTAACAAGTAGAAATCAAAGAAGGAGGAAGTGAAAGATCTCTACTATGACTGAGATAATATTCTTCACTTAGTTCTTTTCATATTTGTAGAATATAACATTCATGATGGGAAGCATCACTAACATCAAGATGCATTAGAGTTGAAATAGAGATGACATTGTCATAGAAGCTTGCAAAAAAAGTTGAAGTAGAAGTCTACATGGTTGTAGCAACCATCATGATATAAATAAAGTAGTTCATGGCATCTCCATTGGAAGCATATAAGGAAAAACGAAGTAGCAGTATATATGGTTAGAATAAAGTCATCTAGCATGATAGAAGATAATTAAAGGTCATCATACATCATCATTGGAAAGGAGCACTTGCAAAATGAGAACCATCGAGATCCTCCACTAGAATCATTATAAGAAGGTTCACTTGGAAGAAGCAGGTGTCTCACTTATAGTCTTGGGTCCACCTTGTATGAATCCACTAGTAAGGTATGATGACGAAGATGTGCAACATGTTGAATTTGTTTGAATTTATTTCATCTTCAAACAAGAAAAGGAAGATGCTAGAAGGAAGTATAGATGACCAAAATAAGGAAAATGTATGTATATATTTGATAAATAAAGTAATTTCATCATATAGTTGTAGATAGCATGGTTGAATATTCGATCTCATGCGCATGATCGAGAAAGAAGGATCTCTTACTTTAGAATAGTGCATGAAGGCATGTAGACAATGTGCCTTGATATCTTATACATATTGACAAGATGAAATCAACATAATATGACCTCATATGGAAGATGAGGTGGTTGACAATGATGGTTCTTATGATGAAGGAACTATTTATAAAAGTTCCTGAGAAAGAAATATGTGAAGAAATCAAGAAGAGTTTGGGAAAAGATGCAACTATAGTCACCTAAGATAATATAAGGAATCAATATATGTTATTGATTAGAAGGGTTAGCTATGAAATCTCCATGGAAAAGAAGACCCTAACAAAGTTTGAAAAAGAAGGAGACTCTTGATATTGAATGTCTTGGAGATGGATTCATACATGTGCAGGATGTTGATGTTGGGAAAAGTTGATGTCATGATGAAAGACCATCTTAAGAAAGGTATTGGTTTGATGTTTATTTTAGTTTTTGAAATCATCTAGTTGGGTTTTTACAGGGCTACCAGAAGAGATTTGTAGATGTAACCTACAACTAGAACTCATGTGATTGGATGGAAGGTCATGAAAGAAACATGACTTAAAAGAGGTATTTGTATGAATAAAAGACAGATGTGGACTAAAATATCACTTTTTGATGAAAAAAAGGATGACATGAATATTGGTGTAACACCATGGTTCATTGAAGGGAAAGTGATGGAGAAGATGGTTGATTCCCTACAGTAATGAAGAAATCTCCATGATGAAAAAGTTGAAGTTCATGACATTGGGAAGAGGATCCCTACAAGAAACTGATAGTACCATTATCTCCACCATAAAGCAGATAGCTATTGCTGGAAATAAGTCCCTAGTTGAGAGGGAGCTTGGAAAAGTCCCTAGTTAAGAGGGAGCTTGTGTGTATTCCTTTTATAGGAATGAGTATATCCTCCCTAGTTGAGAGGGAGAGATAGAAACATCATTCTTGTCTTCATGTTATTAATAAATAATGAAGGATTGGGTAAGCATCTGAGATTGATTCTGATACTCTTTGAGGATGTGGTAAGGCATCCAATAGGAAAGAGTAGTCTAAGAGGAAATTCCTTGAGGATGTGTTATTACAAGATAGGAATTGTCCTAAAAGGACATACCCTTTGAACACCTGGGTGGGGTATGTGCCTTGAGAGACAATGATGATGGTTTATATCAGTCATTTGTCTCGCCAACATTGTACTCTGATTATGTGGAGAGATAGAGTTGTTATTGAAGGCCTTGCTATGTGAAAATGTTGTATGATGAGATGCAATAAGATAAGATGAATTAATAGCTGATGAGATGGCTTATCAATCTGACTCTTCTTATGAGAATTCTTTAGATTGAGAATGTCCAAGTACCATGTATGGATTATAAATACCTCCCTACTTAAGAGGGAGTGTTGAAATATGTAACTAGGTTCAATATTCATAATGACATATGTAATCATGATTTTATGTATTTGATGTAAAGAGAAAAATAAAATTATTATTGTCATTCTTGAGGCATGGGTTTCATGTCCAAGGTTATTTAATTTATAGTTCAAGCACCGATTGGGTGCTTTTAAGGCTTGTCTTTGAGTCAACAAGTCATAAGAGTCATTGCAATATGTTGAAGACCCATTTGGGCGTCATGTATTATGTAAGAAAAAATTATTCAAGTCATAAAATACCCTCCAAGAAAAATCAAATTTAGCCTATTAAGGGCATCCTATTAGCCTATATATAAGAGGGAAGTCAACCTCATTTTATGACATCTAACATTCATCCAAGAAGTTCAATCACATGTGAAGAATAAATCTAATATCAAGTGAATAAGGAGGAGACAAGAAGAAAGAAAAATTAAAGTATTTCAAGGATTGTTTTGGGCTTTCATTCCTCACACGTGAGAGTTAGGTCATCTATCCTACTGCATCGGGTATCAAATTGAAGTCACACTAAGAAGCTGAGTTTTCTCTCTAAAATAAGTCTCCTTTGCAAGCGTAATTTCCTAGGAGAAGAATCCATCTTAAGTGAAGTAGAGAGGTGTGTAAAAATACCATATTCTCCCACATGTGCAAAAACTAGGGTTTATGTAGTAGCCAAAATTGTAGTCATACTTGCAGGTCTAAAGTTGAGGTTGAAGAAGAGAGTCGTAGTGGTTGTGAAGTTGGTCTGACTTGGGTTGAATTTTCTAGAAGAATTTTATTCAAAGGAAAGGTTTGACTTGGTCGTGGTGGGGTCTTGGTCAAGGGTCATAGGTCCCAAAATTCATCATTTAAATTTATATAAGAGAAGAGTTCTTGTGGTTTTCTTCTCAAGAGGAGAGATTTTAGCCCTTGCTAACAACCTATATCCTATGTCCTCTTGTATCATTATTATTTCATAGTTTGGTATTTGTTTGATAATAAAAACATAATAATAATCAAGTGAAAGAAGAAATCTAATCAAGTTAAGTTAAAAATACATCACAAGTGGTTATCAAAGCAAGATAAATCACCCTAATTTAGTTGCCCCTAGATTCCTCAACACTCTTGCACTTTTAGAAAATTTGATGGTAGGTTGACTCGATAATGCAATATAAATCAAAGTAGAATACTATAACCTACTTATACTATCGATTTGCGGAACAATATAATCTGAAGAAGAAGAATCAATGCACAATACACATGAAAATACTTTGGGGAAAGCCTAAGCTAAAAACCCCACACTATTGTATTATCATACATGGTTGAAATACATAGGAATTATACAAATCCTTAGCTCTCACAGCTAGCCAGTTCTCAGTACAATCCTCACAGATGCTTACAGGAAATCTAGGCTTTTCTCTAGCCTTCCTCTCTGGCCTCCAAGCTCCTATTTCCTTGTGTTGTTCCTTGTGGATGATTAACCTTCAACCAACTGGATGATCTCTTCCAAAACTGCGCAATCCTCAAGGATAAATCCTTGACTGCATGCATGAGTTTTCTCCTTGAGAAAACACATGCAACTGATATTACACTGTCCTTGACTTTAATCTCGACTGGGTCTTTCTCAGAATAGACATGCATGAGTTTCCAATGAGGGAATCTTCAGTTAACTGGAGTAGCACTAGTTGAGTGCATGCATGCATCAACTGACTGTTAACTCTCTATTAGTTCCTCAAACAGTTTGGAACTAATTTAACTGGACTTAACTCAATAAATTGAGTTAACTAATTATAGCTCAAATATAACTCAATCTTATCTCCTTAATTTAAGGGATAACTCTTGCATGACTTTAGAAATACTTCTAACTTGAATTTCTCCAACTAATTAATTTAAAATAAATAATAATTAATTATTTCCAAGTAGTTGTTAAGACTAAATTCGATTTTAATTCAAGGACAAATTAAATTGGAATATTCTTGTTGCCATATTTCAACAACACTCTTGGCTTTAGTTATATTTGGTCGTATTGGCACCCTCATATCTCTTTCTAGTTGTAATTCTGGCATGGTCTTCTCTGATATTTTCTCTCGTTTCTTAAATTTTACTGGTTCCATTTCTCCTTTTTGAAGTTAAGTCATCGAGAATGTAATGCTTTACGCCATATAAGGTGACCTCAATTTTTTTAAAATATAACACAACTAAGCCTCAACAAATATAAACACAAGACTACTGGCTAGATTTTGTTTCCATGTCTGGAATGGTTAGGTTTTCGTAAGTCAGGACCTTATTGTACTGGATATCAATGTAATCTTTTCTTCTATAATAAAAAAAATTTACAAAAAAAAGATATACAATCAAGTACATCACAACTAAAGAAACATAGTTGCAATTTTTCCATTCCATTCATCTTCCATTTGACACTCCATTGATGTAAATATAAAACTCTATAATGATAACTTTGAAGACTTGGTAGTACATTTGGCACTCCATTGATGTAAATACAAAACTCTTTGATACCTTTCAAGACTGGGTAGTAGTTCAATGCAGGAAATATTTTCTTGGAAACAATGATAGAGTTGCTTTGATAGTTTTCTAAATAGGTTTGAAAAGAAAACATATTATGTACATCAGCTAAAAAAACCTTGATATGCAAATAAAGCAAGATGAAATCACATACAACAATCTCAGTATATAATTGCAGCAACACACGAAAATATATTTTTGTAGTTTTTATATTCCATTCAACTCATGTTTGGCGCTCCACTGATGTAAATACAAAATTATATGCATTCCCACCATGTGGTACAATTTGTACAAATCCTCATTTGTGTTATCACAAAGAATATGCAGGTAATCACTAATAAATTTGAAACAAGGTAATATATTACATGAATAACATGTTTTTGCCAAAGGTACCTCGAATTTTACTAACAACATTGATATGATTATGTATGTAATCATTCCATTCACCTTTAGTTTAGTACATCATTGATGTAAGTAGAAAATATATTATTTTAAGTAAAACGGAAAATTTTCCCACTATGATGTAGAACCTGTACAAAACCTTGTTGGTGATGTAAACACTGACAGATCTAAAACAAAGCTATCTCTTGAATAACATGTTTTTTTGTCAAAGGTACCTGCACTTTCACACTAGTCGATGGTACGATGGAAACTCAGAGGTCATAACGTTGGTCATATGCAATTAATAATGAGAAGCTAATTCTAAGAGCATAAATTTATTGTTTAACCAATAAAATATATGTTTTAAATAATAATAAAAACTCGTTGGTAAACACGTCGAGCTTGCATGCAGCCCACTTGTCCCCTTTGTGAATTTCTCACACAACTATTTATCGTCAACCTCAGTGGATCTCACTGTTTCTTTCCCCGGGAAACTATACCTCTACCATCAGCTAAGGGAGCAATACCATGCAACCCACTTGCCCAATTTTTGAATCTCCCACACAACTATTCATCGTTCACCTTGGGGGATCTCACTACTTCTTTCCCTAAGAAACTATACCTTGGCCATCCGCTAAGGGAGCAACCCCAGTGGTAGATGAATATCGAGTTTGTGGAGCTGGAAAAAGTAACAACGACAATTTCATCTTATGACGGTCCAAATTTGTGTGTATTTGTGTTAAGGAACCATGTGGTAAGGCAGGTGCAAGGGAAGTTTAAGTAGCAATAGAGCAAGTAGAGACTACTCAAAATCCATCATCTCGACCAATAGTCCTTTTACCCTAATATTTTGTGGCAGGGCTCCATGATATGCATTTTTAACTCCAGAGGTTACAACCTAGAAATCGTTGTTGTTGTGGCAATGGACTAGGATGATTTCCACATTGATTCTCCATCTGATATCTTTGTCGAAAATGCATTATAAATTACATTTATTTGTAGATAACTAATTAACTTATCAACACGGTTTATCTTAACAAAATAACTTGTCAGTTTTAGATATCGAGTGTAAAAGAAATGGAGGAAAAGTTGGAATACCTTAAAATTAACTTAGTGGATAAATTAAAATATAGTAAAAAATATTTTATGTAAAAAATCACAACATTATCATTACTTATTTTAAGCCAATTAAATTAATTTTAAAAATTAAAGCACTAAGTATGATATATTATCATCATGTTAGCATATTGAAAAGCATCAAAATATCGAAATAATTGAAATGGAAGGAAACCATGTTTTGAATATTTCTCATACATAACACCCATGAATATTTTGTCATTTTTTGCCACATCATGGTGCAAGTGCCAACAATTGCTACAGCAGATCAAATGTACCTTGTGTCAGTGACCATTTTAATTCAATTTACCACCTCATCAGGAAGCTCAAGTCTATTTCTACCATTTTTTTTCGGTATTAAGGATACATATCGTTCTGGATGATATAGTAGCTTACAACTCAGCACTATATCTCAAGCAGGCTTGTAGGATTGTTTTCTTGATTGGTTCTTCTAAAAGAGCTTAACAGGCTAGGTAATAAACTCTCTCCTTTGTTTGTCTATAACATATTGGTGTATCTAGTTGCGTGCATGATTAAGGTTTAGATGGTTTTATAGACATGTCCAGGCTATTTTGAGGTATGAATGGTGGTTTTAAAAGAGTTTCCTCGCTTTTTTGTGGGTAGAAAAATCAAATATTTGTGACGGTAAAGAAAAACCTAGGCGAAAAATTATCAAAGAAAACTCTTATTCTTATCAAACATTTACTTGTAGATATTGGAAGTTGGGATGTGGTGACCTTAGTCCTTATTTCATCAAGTTGTTTGAAGTTGTCGCTTTAAGGGTATAAATGAATTTTACATGAGTGGAGGAGCTTTTGTAGTGGAAGAAGCACTCAAGACCATCAATATTGATCTTTTAATACTTGTTTTTTTCTCTAGCCAGGTGCTTTTCTATTAAATTTGAATCAACTACAACTCAACAACATGCAAGTGAAAGTTGTGAGTGATTTGAGCGAATTGAAAGGAACGAAGTTGGGTGAATGACCTACCAATGAAGATGTGAGTGAAGAAGGAAATGCAAGGCCTTTCACCTTCAAGATAAATTCAAGAAGGTAACTAGACTACACATGCTATAAAAATAAGGACCTTCAAAACAGGAAGAAAAGCAAGAAAACTTAAGTCCATGAGGCAAAAGAGAGACAAGAGTATAAGAATGGAATTATGGTAAGGATACTTTCATAGCCCATTTACTTTAACCAGGAAAAACATGAAAGTGTAATTTCCATTTTATTAGTAAAAAGTCATTATTATTATTTTTGCATAAAAGTAGAGTTTACTACTGCATAAATGGCTTAGTAGATGACAAGGAAAACCTAGATATGATGAATGAGAATCACTCCAAAAACTAAGGTTGGTGAATCATTGATCCAACAACTTTTTTATTATCTAGTAGTTGCTTCACCACTTTGAAATTAGCTAATTTTGATGTTCATCTACAATGTTATCACAATCTACAAAAGGTCTCAGAAACAAGCTAAGACATTTCGAAATGTTCCATATAATTGAGATGTCCTAACATTATTGTTCCCTATGTGCATGGGGTGTTTCAATGTTCTTACAAAAGATCTTAGAAATAGGGTAAGCCATTTTGCAATGTGCCATATAATATAGGTGTCCTAACACTATTGTTACCTATGTGTTTGAGGTGTTGTAATTTTGTCACAAAATATATTAGAAATAGGGTAAGACGTTTTGCAATGTGCCATATAATTGAGATGTCCTAACACTATAGTTACATGCGTGCATGGGGTGTTGCTTGTGTGTGTGCTCCATGTAGGGGATGCCCAAAGATTTCGATCAGCTTGTTTCAAGCCTCCCTTAATCAGATTCAACACTAATCTTTGGTTCTAGTGTTGGTCTAAAAGTCATGGAGGTAATATCAATACACTAAATTAAGAGCAATGGTCATATGGACAACAACAATTCACTAGATTCATATTAAGAGCGGGAAAGAATCTAGGACCTTGCTTGGCTTGCATAATGCAATGAATTATGCAACGTACATTGGCAAACATATAAAACAAACATGTGGCTAATCTATCCATCTGTGTGTAGCATAAGGTTCAAGTGTAGCCGTGTGTAGCAAAGGGTTCAAGAGCTCATGATATTGTGCCAAATCATGCCATCAAGGGTTATTACTACCATTTAGAGAAAACAATTAATGTTAACCTAAGTAATGTTAGAGTAATACTAACATTACTTATTTACTAAAAAATCTTCCCACAATATGCTTTTTAGGATATGTTCCTTTCCACCTCAGGAAGAGGCCAAATAAGGCCTCCAAAAGTTTCTGTCTAAAAAAGCATTATCAAGATTTAATAGGGTGGCTAAAAAATATAATAAAATATTTACCTTAAAACTTTAGGTTTCATACTTTAATTTTTTTATTTCATGCCTAGATTTTTGTGCTCCAACTAATACTAATAACATATCGATTACTATAGTCCCTATTTCCTTATGGAAGGGACTAGTAACACATATTTTAAAAAATAAGTACAAGAAAATTGATATTCTAAATGACTTATTTCAAAGGTTCGTGCATCATGTGAGAAGAAAGTCTTTTTAACTTTGAATTTAATTCCTAGGTAGATGACAAAATTGGGCATTTCAAAGTACTTTTGAGTGTATGACACCATTCTTACAAGTTGACGTAAATTCCCCTAACAAGCAAAAATATCAAAATTTGTGAACCATGTTTTAGGTGTGTGAAATTCAACAAAATCGTGAATCTGGAAGGATCCAATTTAGAATTACTTCTTTCATTAATTAAATTCAAATGTAAAGCAAAATTTTCAAGAAATATTACTCCATTTTAAGATGTTGTGTAGGTTTTACAGAGGAAAATATGCATAGATAGCATAGAATATGAAAGAAATCATATATATATTATTCATAGCATTAAGGATTCAAACATTATTCCTATTTATAATATTATATGGAACTATTTTGGCTTGAAAAAACAAATATATAGAATGTAGGAAAAAATTTAATAAAAATATGTTATTTACTATTAAAAATAATTTTTTTGTAAATGTTATCTATTTAATCATATATATGTAAAAAATAGGTGAATTTTTAACCAACGAGAGAACTTTGTTTCTTCATGTTATGTTCCTATACAATAGGTGTCATAATTTATGATTGACATAGTTTATCTCTATAATATGTACATACCTTTGCTTTCTGCAAATGTTTTCCATATTCAAAAATTCAAAAAATAAAAAAATATAAAGAGGGTATGTCCTAAAAGAAAAATCAAAGGACAAAAAGAATAAAAAGGTCAAAAAAGATAATAATAAAAAAATATGAACCCCAAGAAAAGACCATGAAAGTGTGCAAGTCCAAATGCCACTACTATTTTATTTTTTACAATAATAATTGTGTGCAACTTGTTATTATGCCACAATCCATGGTAACCAAACAGTTTAATCTTGGTTATTCCATGTTTTCAATTTCATGCTTAGAGATAGAGAATAAAATCTGACCAAACAGTGTAATCTTGGCAGATAAGTAGATAGGTAGATAAAATAAAAGGAGCTCAACAGTGTAATCTGAGCCCTTGGATGTAATAATGATAGACTTAGATAGATTTCTATTGTAAAAGAAAATAAAAGTTTGATAAGGGTTTGCTAGTTCAAGTGCACCCTAATAAAGAGTAGAAAAAATGGTAGGATGTGTAGGTGGGTAAGTAGATGAATGGTTGCAGAATTATGTATGATGAATGGTTAGTTAAAGCCCATATCATTTGCTTTCATCATCACATTACTTTGACAAGCATGGATAACAATGAGACATTTACAAAATCACTTGATTAATTTCCTCATTCATTTTACCCCTTATTGTAACTAATTTCCCATGAGCAAAGTCAAAATTACTTAAAACCTTAAGTTAAGGGGGCTCATAACATTTCTCTTACTTCTGGAGGGACCGAACCCTCGGCCCAATAACTTATATGGTCCAAGTACTAAATCCACTTACCTACATTCACTCTCTTCATCATTCACTCATTTTCCTTAAAAACCCCCTTTTCCTAAAATAAAATCATTATTTGCAAAGGAAAAGTAATTACCCCCCATACAAAACCCTCAAAATGCAACAAAGCCTAAGTTATAATGTTTTAAATGCGAAAATGTCAATATATTATACTTAGCGCAATTTGTTTCCATTTCCATTTTATATTAACTTTAACTCTTATTATATTTAACTCCAGAAAAATAAACCCCTTTCCTGTATTAGTTAATTAAAATCCCAAATGTTAAATATCCCGCCCCAAGGTTTGAAATATAAACCATAAATAGTAAATAGTCAAATGGATTAATTAGTTGATTTGCGACTAATTAAGAGCCATAACCTCTCCGCTGCATCAAAAAGGAATTAATTAATCATCCTATAATTAATTAAGAAGCTTCCGCCAATTGCATCACCCCCAACGTCATTAACCTCCCTAAATCTGCCATTACTACCCCGTCGGGCCCCTCCATTAAAACTCGAATAAGTCCCTTCCCCAACCACCGTATGATCTGACACCTTCATATCTAACAACCAATGCTCATATCAGGCAACCCCGATGCCGAACTTTACCCACATGATACAAGTGGTTTCACTATTCCCCCGCCCTACGTGTCACCTGATGAATGGCATCAGGTGGACCTCTCCCAATACCACTACACCCTCATAAGCGGTGCAAAAAAATCCACTTACCGCCCCCACTTACCACTTTTGCTAAATGACAAAATGTCCCATCCATTAACTAGCGCCAACTGTCATTTTCATTATACCCGCTAAAACATTGACTTTGCCAAATAAAAACAAAAATACTCATTATTTTGTCCTACCAAGAAAAGAAACTTCTGTTCTCCATGCACACTCAGAGTGCATTCGAGCTATCACCCTGGTTCCAACAGTCAACTTTCAGAAGCTATTAAATTCTAGATCACCATTACAAACCCGTGCACTCCATGTAAAGAAGTGCACCAGAGCCATTTGTTCTTTCATGCAGCCTTAACTAGGTATTTACCTGCTTTACTAAGAAAACCCTATTTTCATATTCAACCTAGACTAGATTGTTGTGAAAATCAAGTAAATTTAGTGATAGCAAGCTGTTCGACAGTCTAGAAATCCCCTGAATCGACCCCATTCTTCACCAAATCCCTGAAATTTCCTGCCCTCGTCCTTGAATCCACAAGAACCAAGGATGGAAGCCCCAGTCATCTTGAATGTCATGTCAATTACCACTCCCCATAGGGATATAGACCATCTTCCCTTGGATGATAAATATTTTCAAATGAAAGACCTCATCTTTGATGAAACCCCTCTGAAATTATATTGCAGATACCGAGATAATTATCTGAACCATGCAGATAATATAGAACTCTGGGAATCAAACCTGCCCAAGTATCAATTTCTCAGTGTTCACTTTTTCCCTTAAATCATTCACCACTGTCATGCCAACTATGACCCCACTAGGAGAGCTATGATGTCCTCTGACCAGAAAATCCTATTTACCATTACAGCTGAGTCCATACACGAAATGTTGCAATTACAACCTGGCCACGATCTCACCCCCCTCACCATTGTTGATTTACTTGGAAGATTTGCTAAGCTATCAAGTTCTAGAGTTACCGAAATCCTCCAAAGTTTCATTGTTGAAAAGAGGTACATGCCAAAAGAGCCTCCACCTTATATGTCAGCTTTCTTTTATGAGTTGGGAAAATATATTACAACAATGATATCTTGCATTTTAGGTTTTACCACCAATGAATATGTAGATGAGATTTTTTTTGCCTACATGTCCATTTCTACCCCTGGTCAACCTCATGAGGTCAAATTTGATTATGCAAAATTCATAGCAGACAAAATGCATGATCAGTTTATGAGACTTGAAAATGAGAAGGTTTTCAAATATTCATCAGTCCTATATCATCTATTTCTCTACTACCAGATTGATAAGTTTCCTTTCTCTGTTCAAAAGCTTGATACTAAAGGAAATCCTAGATCTGTCATTTTCTTGACCTCTCTATTCCATAGGTCAAGCTCTTCTCACTATCCATACACTGATTTTATTGATTTATTTGTATATCCAATAACTACAAAGTTATTAGGAAGCCCCCCTCCTAGAATCAATGCAGATATTAAGAGGGTTCTCCAGCTTTCCAAACAATACAAAGTTGTGGATTGGTATTTATACCAAAACCATACCGAAATCAGGATTTATGGGTGTGAGCTACCTCCATATAAATTACCTAGATATCTCCCCATTTGATTATTTGCCCTGGAGTACTATAGGCAAATGATTAATTCTATGAAATTCACTTTGTCAAGACCAAGAAGAAGGCCCAACTGAGGATAAAGGGTCATCTAGGCCCATTTATTTGCAATAACAGAGAAGCCGGAAAGGTAGCACATGAAATCCTTGAGAAATTGAGATTAAAAAAGAGTTTCATCTGGCCTTATGACCCTCACGGATTCATTTGTGATATAAGGCAGAAAAATAAGCTATCACCATATTTCCACCATAGGATCCATGAAATTGAACAATATGCAAACCAATTAGAATGGTTAGAAGGCACACTGATAGATCAAGACAACACACAAGTTGAAGTTGAAAATATAATGGTGAACTTAGAAAGAATATTTGATGAGGATTCATTTGTACAGATGTTTGGAGAAAATTCATCTAGAAAGCAGTCACAGGAACCCAGTACACAGCGATCAGAGCAACAAGGAACCTCAAAAAGAGCAGAAGATTTAGAACAACAAGAAGAATCTAAGCAACCTGAAATCTCAGAGGAGTTGTCTCAACCTCAGCAAATCGTGGGCAATCCCCCTGTGTTTTAGACCCCTCTCAATGAGGAAAGAAATCTCGAAAGAGATAGAGAAGAGGAAACTCCTTCCAGTAGGTCTATTGATCAAACGTTTGCTAAAAGGAAAAGGTTGAATCCCTCTTCAGAAGAAGAATATAATGAGGAGACCTAGGCAACACAGTGGTAGAAAAGACAGATAGTATGCAGACTATTCCATCAGGTGGTACACCGTCCACCTCCCATTTGCAGGCATTGGAAAGACAACAAAACACATAAGTGTCTTCTTTTAGAGCTTTCTCTGAGCAGAGCTTAGACATTAAAGGGAAATACAAAGAAATAAAAGCAAGCAATGAGAAATTAAAAGCCCAAACCTATGCTCATTATCTCAAAATGGCTCCAACTAATCAGACCTGGCTTATGTCAGCTTTTGACATAAAATAAGGAAAAATGCAAATGAGTTTCCTGAAACCAACTGTATAGCAACCTAAGTCAATGGTTGACTATTTGAAAACTAATTTTGAAGTTTTGGCCAAGGATATCCATCCGATTGACCAAATATAACTACACAAGCAAACTGGTGAGATGTTCTACTCAACATTGACTAGTAAAGCCATCACAGCAAACCAATTGTAAAATTCTTTGCACAACACAATAGCACAGTTGCAACTTGAAGAAGCCTCCTCTCAGGCCAAAGATGTCAGAATAAAAACCTTAGAAGATCTAGTGATAGAATTGGGACATGATCCCAAGGATGTCAAAGCAACTGAAAATTTGATCAAAAAGAAAAATGATGATATAGCTACATTAAAGAAGTTTCTTAAAATCCCTCCACTCCAACATCCCCAAACTGCAAAAGTCATAGAGAAGCAAAAGAGGAGGAACTTATGGACCTAGTCCTTAAGTTAAATGAACAGCTAAAATAAACTAGGAGAGAATTGGAAAATGCAATACAGTCTAGGTAGAGTGAGCTGGCCACTGCTCCTCCAATTGTCATACCCACAGTTTCCACAGTAGTACCCTCCACTTTGACAATTTCCTTGGCACCAACACTTCCACCAGTAAAAACATTGCCGGTAGCAGAGACTACTTCAAATGCAGGTACATCGACTAGTGCAGGGACAACAGCATAAAAAATATATGAAGTGATCAAAGCCATGGAACAGATGAGTATCCAGGCTACTAAATTAAAGAAGCTCAAAGAACGGATATCAAGCATGGAAACAAATTATGAATTGGCACAAATTCAGAACAAAAAAAAAGAAACGAAAAAAAAAAGAATGGAGGAGAGATCAGAGTCCTGGAAAAGGACTTAACACTAGAAAAGCCACTGGGAGATATGAGAAAAATATTGTGGGCCAATATCGTTGATTCCATCAATGATATTTGGCCTTCTATCCAGATAATTTTTAAACAGACTGAGCTAGTCAAGATAGCTATGGAAGCTATAAAAAATACCAAAGAAGAATTAGGAGATAAGCTTAAAGAGGCAAATCAGTTGATTGACTTCTTGAACAGCAGGAATAGGTACCAATTAAAGATTGAAGATAGAACAACCACCATCCTTGAAATTAAGAAAGTTCTTACTAAGAGGAACTTGATGCTCAACTTAGAGAAAAGGTGTCAAAGTATTCAAGCAGATACAGATGAATTAATGTTGAAGTATGGCATCTTGAGAGAGAAAGGTCTTCCAAGCCCACTGGTCATAAATGACAAGTTGATGACACAGGATGAGTACATCGAGAGACTAAACAAACAGGGTAGGAGCCAAGCCAACTCTTTAGCAGTAAAAGCACTACCTACAGGAAAGGTGCTTTATGATGGCTTGGAAAACCTATTTTATATAGAACACGAAGTGAAACACCTTTTCACCAATAGGCCCAATTTTTTTAAATATAAGGAATCTGATGAAGTGTACAGGAAAATGATCAAAATGAAAATACCGAATGATGGTGGACCAGTATGACCGTTATACTATAAAGTTACTATATTAAATCCATGGAGAAAAAATATTTACTACAGTAAAATCTGGTAAGCACAGGTAGAGAGTATCAATAGGTGAAGATAAGAATGAAGTCCAGCACACAGTTACCAAGACAACTGCATGATACAAATTCGAATTCCAGCATCCAGCACATTCACAACTAGAGGGACAGCAAACAATCTGTTTTCCATCTATATCTATCTTCTTTTGGAATATAACTTTGTTTCCTATAATAAATTTCATATAGTTATGAGATATTTTGTAATATTTTTTGTATAAATACTTTAGAAATTGAAGTAATTGGGGTGGATTAAAAGGCATTTCTGTAGACTTTTGTTTTGAGCTAAAGGAGCTATTATAATCAAGGCTAGACTGGTTTACTAGATTGAATAAAGCTGAGGACATTTCACTCGATTCATGTGCACTATGGGAAACAAAGTAAGTAGATGAATGGTTGCAGAATTATGTATGATGAATGGTTAGTTAAAGCCCATATCATTTGCTTTCATCATCACATTACTTTGACAAGCATGGATAACAATGAGACATTTACAAAATCACTTGATTAATTTCCTCATTCATTTTACCCCTTATTGTAACTAATTTCCCATGAGCAAAGTCAAAATTACCTAAAACCTCAAGTTAAAGGGGCTCAGAACATTTCTCTTACTTCTGGAGGGACCGAACCCTTGGCCCAATAACTTATATGGTCTAAGTACTAAATCCACTTACCTACATTCACTCTCTTCATCATTCACTCATTTTCCTTAAAAACCCCCTTTTCCTAAAATAAAATCATTATTTGCAAAGGAAAAGTAATTACCCCCCATACAAAACCCTCAAAATGCAACAAAGCCTAAGTTATAATGTTTTAAATGCGAAAATGTCAATATATTATACTTAGCGCAATTTGTTTCCATTTCCATTTTATATTAACTTTAACTCTTATTATATTTAACTCCAGAAAAATAAACCCCTTTCCTATATTAGTTAATTAAAATCCCAAATGTTAAATATCCTACCCCAAGGTTTGAAATATAAACCATAAATAGTAAATAGTCAAATGGATTAATTAGTTGATTTGCGACTAATTAAGAGCCATAACCTCTCCGCTGCATCAAAAAGGAATTAATTAATCATCTTATAATTAATTAAGAAGCTTCTGCCAATTGCATCACCCCCGACGTCATTAACCTCCCTAAATCTGCCATTACTACCCCGTTGGGCCCCTCCATTAAAACTCTAATAAGTCCCTTCCCCAACCACCATATGATCTGACACCTTCATATCTAACAACCAATGCTCATATCAAGCAACCCCGATGCCGAACTTTACCCACACGATACAAGTGGTTTCACTATTCCCCCGCCGCTACGTGTCACCCGATGAATGGCATCAAGTGGACCTCTCCCAATACCACTACACCCTCATAAGCGGTGCAAAAAAATCCACTTACCGCCCCCACTTACCACTTTTGCTAAATGACAAAATGTCCCATCCATTAACTAGCGCCAACTGTCATTTTCATTATACCCGCTAAAACATTGACTTTGCCAAATAAAAACAAAAATACTCATTATTTTGTCCTACCAAGAAAAGAAACTTATGTTCTCCATGCACACTCAAAGTGCATTCGAGCTGTCACCCTGGTTCCAACAGTCAACTTTCAGAAGCTATTAAATTCTAGATCACCATTACAAACCCGTGCACTCCATGTAAAGAAGTGCACCAGAGCCATTTGTTCTTTCATGCAGCCTTAACTAGGTATTTACCCGCATTACTAAGAAAACCCTATTTTCATATTCAACCTAGACTAGATTGCTGTGAAAATCAAGTAAATTTAGTGATAGCAAGTTGTTCGACAGTCTAGAAATCCCCTTAATCGACCCCATTCTTCACAAAATCCCTGAAATTTCCTGCCCTCGTCCTTGAATCCACAAGAACCAAGGATGGAAGCCCCAGTCACCTTGAATGTCATGTCAATTACCACTCCCCATAGGGATATAGACCATCTTCCCTTGGATGATAAATATTTTCAAATGAAAGACCTCATCTTTGATGAAACCCCTCTGAAATTATATTGCAGATACCGAGATAATTATCTGAACCATGCAGATAATATAGAACTCTGGGAATCAAACCTGCCCAAGTATCAATTTCTCAGTGTTCACTTTTTCCCTTAAATCATTCACCACTGTCATGCCAACTATGACCCCACTAGGAGAGCTATGATGTCCTCTGACCAGAAAATCCTATTTACCATTACAGTTGAGTCCATACACGAAATGTTGCAATTACACCCTAGCCACGATCTCACCCCCCTCACCATTGTTGATTTACTTGGAAGATTTGCTAAGCTATCAAGTTCTAGAGTTACCGAAATCCTCCAAAGTTTCATTGTTGAAAAGAGGTACATGCCAAAAGAGCCTCCACCTTATATGTCAGCTTTCTTTTATGAGTTGGGAAAAGATATTACAACAATGATATCTTGCATTTTAGGTTTTACCACCAATGAATATGTAGATGAGATTTTTTTTGCCTACATGTCCATTTCTACCCCGGGTCAACCTCATGAGGTCAAATTTGATTATGCAAAATTCATAGCAGACAAAATGCATGATCAGTTTATGAGACTTGAAAATGGGAAGGTTTTCAAATATTCATCAGTCCTATATCATCTATTTCTCTACTACCAGATTGATAAGTTTCCTTTCTCTGTTCAAAAGCTTGATACTAAAGGAAATCCTAGATCTGTCATTTTCTTGACCTCTCTATTCCATAGGTCAAGCTCTTCTCACTATCCATACACTGATTTTATTGATTTATTTGTATATCCAATAACTACAAAGTTATTAGGAAGCCCCCCTCCTAGAATCAGTGCAGATATTAAGAGGGTTCTCCAGCTTTCCAAACAATACAAAGTTGGGGATTGGTATTTATACCAAAACCATACCGAAATCAGGATTTATGGGTGTGAGCTACCTCCATATAAATTACCTAGATATCTCCCCATTTGATTATTTGCCCTAGAGTACTATAGGCAAATGATTAATTCTATGAAATTCACTTTGTCAAGACCAAGAAGAAGGCCCAACTGAGGATAAAGGGTCATCTAGGCCCATTTATTTGCAATAACAGAGAAGCCGGAAAGGTAGCACATGAAATCCTTGAGAAATTGAGATTAAAAAAGAGTTTCATCTGGCCTTATGACCCTCACGGATTCATTTGTGATATAAGGCAGAAAAATAAGCTATCACCATATTTCCACCATAGGATCCATGAAATTGAACAATATTCAAACCAATTAGAATGGTTAGAAGGCACACTGATAGATCAAGACAGCACACAAGTTGAAGTTGATAATATAATGGTGAACTTAGAAAGAATATTTGATGAGGAATCATTTGTACAGATGTTTGGAGAAAATTCATCCAGAAAGCAGTCACAGGAACCCAGTACACAGCCATCAGAGCAACAAGGAACCTCAAAAATAGCAGAAGATTTAGAACAACAAGAAGAATCTGAGAAACCTAAAATCTCAGAGGAGTTGTCTCAACCTCAGCAAATCGTGGGCAATCCCCCTGTGTTTTAGACCCGTCTCAATGAGGAAAGAAATCTCGAAAGAGATAGAGAAGAGGACACTCCTTCCAGTAGGTCTATTGATCAAACGTTTGCTAAAAGGAAAAGGTTGAATCCCTCTTCAGAAGAAGAATATAATGAGGAGACCTAGGCAACACAGTGGTAGAAAAGACAGATAGTATGCAGACTATTCGATCAGGTGGTACATCGTCCACCTCCCATTTGCAGGCATTGGAAAGACAACAAAACACAGAAGTGTCTTCTTTTAGAGCTTTCTCTGAGCAGAGCTTAGACATTAAAATCCCAAACCTATGCTCATTATCTCAAAATGGCTCCAACTAATCAGACCTGGCTTATGTCAGCTTTTGACATAAAATAAGGAAAAATGCAAATGAGTTTCCTGAAACCAACTGTATAGCAACCTAAGTCAATGGTTGACTATTTGAAAACTAATTTTGAAGTTTTGGCCAAGGATATCCATCCGATTGACCAAATATAACTACACAAGCAAACTGGTGAGATGGTCTACTCAACATTGACTAGTAAAGCCATCACAGCACACCAATTGCAAAATTCTTTGCACAACACAATAGCACAATTGCAACTTGAAGAAGCCTCCTCTCAGGCCAAAGATGTCAGAATAAAAACCTTAGAAGATCTAGTGATAGAATTGGTACATGATCCCAAAGATGTCAAAGCAACTGAAAATTTGATCAAAAAGAAAAATGATGATATAGTTGCATTAAAGAAGTTTCTTAAAATCCCTCCACTCCAACATCCCCAAACTGCAAAAGTCATAGAGAAGCAAAAGAGGAGGAACTTATGGACCTAGTCCTTAAGTTAAATGAACAGCTAAAAGAAACTAGGAGAGAATTGGAAAATGCAATACAGTCTAGGTAGAGTGAGCTGGCCACTGCTCCTCCAATTGTCATACCCATAGTTTCCACAGTAGTACCCTCCACTTTGACAATTTCCTTGGCACCAACACTTCCACCAGTAAAAACATTGCCGGTAGCATAGACTACTTCAAATGCAGGTACATCAACTAGTGCAGGGACAACAACATAAAAAATAGATGAAGTGATCAAAGCCATGGAACAGATGAGTATCCAGGCTACTAAATTAAAGAAGCTCAAAGAACGGATATCAAGCATGGAAACAAATTATGAATTGGCACAAATTCAGAACAAAAAAGAAGAAACGAAAAACAAAAGAATGGAGGAGATATCAGAGTCCTGGAAAAGGACTTAACACTAGAAAAGCCACTGGGAGATATGAGAAAAATATTGTGGGCCAATATTGTTGATTCCATCAATGATATTTGGCCTTCTATCCAGATAATTTATAAACAGACTGAGTTAGTCAAGATAGCTATGGAAGCTATAAAAAATACCAAAGAAGAATTAGGAGATAAGCTTGAAGAGGAAAATCAGTTGATTGACTTCTTGAACAGCAGGAACAGGTACCAATTAAAGATTGAAGATAGAACAACCACCATCCTTGAAATTAAGAAAGTTCTTACTAAGAGGAACTTGATGCTCAACTTAGAGAAAAGGTGTCAAAGTATTCAAGAAGATACAGATGAATTAATGTTGAAGTATGGCATCTTGAGAGAGAAAGGTCTTCCAAGCCCACTGGTCATAAATGACAAGTTGATGACACAGGATGAGTACATCGAGAGACTAAACAAACAGGGTAGGAGCCAAGCCAACTTTTTAGTAGTAAAAGCACTACAGGAAAGGTGCTTTATGATGGCTTGGAAAACCTATTTTATATAGAACACGAAGTGAAACACCTTTTCACCAATAGGCCCAATTTTTTTAAATATAAGGAATCTGATGAAGTGTACAGGAAAATGATCAGAATGAAAATACCGAATGATGGTGGACCAGTATGACCGTTATACTATAAAGTTACTATATTAAATCCATGGAGAAAAAATATTTACTACAGTAAAATCTGGTAAGAACAGGTAAATAGTATCAGTAGGTGAAGATAAGAGTGAAGTCCAGCACACAGTTACCAAGACAACTGCATGATACAAATTCGAATTCCAGCATCCAGCACATTCACAACTAGAGGGACAGCAAACAATCTGTTTTCCATCTATATCTATCTTCTTGTGGAATATAACTTTGTTTCCTATAATAAATTTCATATAGTTATGAGATATTTTGTAATATTTTTTGTATAAATACTTTAGAAATTGAAGTAATTGGGGTGGATTAAAAAGCATTTCTGTAGACTTTTGTTTTGAGCTAAAGGAGCTATTATAATAAAGGCTAGACTGGTTTACTAGATTGAATAAAGCTGAGGACATTTCACTCGATTCATGTGCACTATGGGAAACAAATAAGTATCATTTCTCTAAGTGTGAATATTTGTTTCCTTCATGTTATGAAATATCATATGTGTTTTCTTATAAATTCCTAAAAGCAAACAAGGTAAAATACTATTAGAATTAGCTTCAATGCTCTCGGTTTTAACTGTTTGCTCATTTAATGTTTTCTATGAAATTTCTTAGGTTTGGGAATTCTTAGTTGCTCCCTTATATATGTAATTTATTCCCTTTATTGGCCCTTGGTATAGGATTCTTAATTTCCCTTACTATTCGCCAATCCTCCCTTCTTCAGCTTGATCCCTGCTAAGGATTCTTCATTGCCCTTGGCCCTGGTCAAGTTCTCCATCCATAGAAAATTTCAGATTTGTCCCTGTTGTGCTATCTTTCCCTGTGAACTCTTACCTCAGTGATTAATAAAATCATGATAAACCTTTCCTACTCGAATCCATAGCCCAATGGCCCGGATATCTGCTCTGCCCATCTGTTTCCTTAATTCCACTAAACAAATCAAAACAAACAATGCTAAACATTAATAACTAGCCTGAAATCTTATTCAAACAAAGCTAAATCATAAAGAGAGAGCCCTCTCTGAGTGTAGATTAGCAAGGATCTATACTTAAAAGATTGGTTTGTAGTTACCTTGGATCTTTTCCTTCTTTTGATAACTTCTAAGGAAAATCTGAGTGATAACAGTGTTGGCTCCGCTAGGGAACGAACAAATCCTCAATTAAAATAAACCTTCGAGAATCCTAGAAGTTTAATTTAAAGCATCTTAAAGGATTATTAGAAGTTATTGTGAAAATTCATAAAAGAAAAGCATTTAAAAGACTTGAAATCTGGCTTCAAGGAGAACTCATTACACCAGGGCTAATCCTATTCCAAATCCTCCACCTGTGTTTGAAAATCCCAACCTGATTCTAAGAATCATTAGAAGACAAGAGAGTTCAGTCAACCCTAGACCTTTATTCAGATCACACTCCTGCCCTCTTGAGTGATTATTCTTGGAAGACCTCCCTTTTGACGAACATTTTGAACTTTCTCTGTTTAGAACCACATTTGATAGTGAACTATTGGACCTAGTCCAAGATCCAAAATTCCTCTGAGAACTTGAAACCCAACAAGCCAATTTGTCAATTGATCGATATCGGCAGAACCCCTAAAATTTCTAAAACAACATCACTTTCTGCTAGTTCATCATTATTTCCTCACTTTTCTAAAGTCCACTCCACCCCTCCATTCATCCCTTTACTTCCTCTCCAACCAATAATCACCCAACCACCCACCACTACCTCTAGTTCTTCCTCCACAACCCAAACACCTCCTGTTACCCCAAATCCCGTTCACACTACTACCCAACCTAGAATCATGGCTAATAGATATGCCCCCCTCGTTATGCCTGCCCCCCAAGGTGCAATGCCACAGGACTACGAAAGTAAATTTGCTACCTTTGATGGCACTAGAACATATACAGCCCTACATCACACTAGGAAAATGACAGATTACTTTGAAATTTATGAGATTGACATGGCTGATGTCCAAATGAGAATTTTTGTTCAAAGTCTAGCTGGGGAAGTGAGAACGTGGTTTAGATCCTTGGCCCCTCATAGCATAGATTGTCTAAGAGTCATTTACTAGCAATTCTTGAATAGGTGGGAAAAGAAGAAGGACCCCCTTCAAATTTTATCTGAATATGAAAACCTTAAAAGGGCTCCTCATGAAACTGTTCAGGACTATTGTACCAGGTTTAATACACTATATAATGATATCCCACTTGACCTTAGACCTCCACCTGGTTTAGCCCTGATCAAATTTCCGGATGGATTTGATTCAGATATGGCTTTTCAATTAAGAGAAATAAATCCTCCCACTCTGGAAGAAATGCAAAGCGTAGCAGTAAGTGTTGAAGCTAACTTGCTTGCCAAAAGAGCTAGAGCTAGGAGTGAGAAAAGGATACCCTTGAAGGAGGAAACTACACCCTTTGAACAAAAAATCGATGCTTTAGCTAAAGGGATGGAAAGACTGTTGGACAAAGTTGAAATTATTGAAAGGAAACTGCACTGGGATAGCCAACAGGCTAATCCAGTGAGAAATCCTAATTTTAGGAAAAACTAGAACCAGAATACTGGAAAGAATATTCCTGACCAGAATATTGGACCACCTTTCCAAGAAAATTATGCAGAAGCCTCACATTTAGAAGATCTTGAAGAAGATACTCAGATTAATTTGATGGGTCTAGATGATGAGGAAAAAATTTTCCTAACTCATGATGATCAAGAATCATACATGCTCTAACAATTCCAAACCTAAACAAGAGAATCATTCGATTTTAAACAAGGGTATGATTCTACTATTTTTGTGGTACATAAATAGTACAATTTAAGAAGCAGAAGAAAAATTGATGCCTCAGAACAAAACCAAAAAACAACTCCTAATCAATTTGACAAAATTAAAATAGCTCCAGTAACCAAAACCCTTCGAATCTTGTCTATATCAAATCAAAACCCCCCCAGCCCCACCACTGAAGATGTAACTGATAGTCAACCCATGGATGAACAACATTCCACTTCATTTCCCTCCAAGGAAACGGTGGAAAAATATCCACAGATTATACTAGAAAATCCAACAAAACATGCTCCAATCATTGAGAAAGAAGAAAACACTGCTATTAAAGTTTCAAATGCTCCAACAAATAAAGCACCTTTACCCTTTAATCTGGGGGCTGAGGTTGCCAAACTTAAAATATCAGTTCCTTTGACAAAATTGGTAAAACGTGAAACTTACAAAGCTCAAATTAGTAAATCTTTGAACCTTGTTGAAAATGAAGATTCTGTGAATTTATTTGATGACCAACCTAAGTTACTTTTTGGACCAGATGTTAATGGAAAGCCAGTTGAAGGAGGGGTACCACCCTTCTAAATTAGCGTTAACATCCATGATAAAACCCTACACAATGCCATGCTAGACGTTGGAGCCTCACACAATCTTATGCCAAAATCTGTAATGGAAAAACTCAACTTGGATATCACCAGACCTTATAAAGTTCTTTTATCCTTTGATTCAAGCCAGGTTAAATGCTTAGGTCTCATAAAATATCTGTGTGTATCCCTAGTTCAGTATCCTACCAAAACTATACTCATGGACATTATTGTTGTTGATATACCACCCAAGTATGGCATGATGTTCTCCAGATCCTGGGGTGCTAAACTCCAAGGATCTCTGCAATTAGATATATCTTATGCTACTATTTCAGTCTTTGGACATCCCAAGAAATTATATAGAGAAACTTTGATGAAGTATGTAGTGAGTAGTCAGGAAAAGCCTCAGAAGTATCCCATATATTCAGTACATTCTGACATGGACCCTTTTATTCTTTATAATGCTGAAACTAATCAAGAAGATATTCCAAGTGATATAACATCGTAACCAAAAGAAATTGCAAAAGAAAATTCAAATGTCCAAATTCATGAGATATCAGATAACAAAGAAAATCTAGATGCCCTAGTTAAGAAAGATTCCATTACCCCAGATGAAAATTATGAACATGAAATCCTATGGCATCTGGAATTTGATGGTTCGGTAAACAAGCTAGGTGAAGGAGCAGGCATATGGGTTTACAATTTAGAGAATGATCATGTAGAAGGTCATGCCTATAGGTTTAACGTCAGATGTACAAACAATATGGCTGAATATGAAGCGCTTCTATTAGGACTAAAACGGGTTAAAAGGTTAGGAGCCATCAGAGTTTTTCTATCATGGGAGATTCTAAGTTAGTGATCAGACAAATTAAATCTATTTACATGACCAAGGATCCTAGGTTAGGAATTTATAGAGGAACACTCATATAAATACTAAATACCTTTTTAGAAACCAGACTTGTTATCCCCAGAAAACAAAACATGCAGGCTCACAACTTATCCATGTTTGCTAGTACTTTTAAGTTACCTTTCGAGCCTAACCATCAGTGCACTGCTGAGGTTAGGCATAGACCTACAATTCCTGACAATTTAAAGAACTGGCAAGTATTTGAGGATGATTAGCAAATCAATAATTTTTTAACTTTAGATAATGAATTTGTAAATACCAACATAGATACTGACATAGCAATAGATTTTAATTACTCTAATGAAGCATAAATAAATGAGCTAGAAGGAGATCAAATAAAAGATAGAATTCATCCTACAAAATTCACAAAAACAGATATTGAAGATTTAAAACAAATGGAAATTGATGAAGTAATTTATGATGAAACCGAAGTCATAAACCTCAAAGATAATTTCTTGCCCAAAGGATTAACTCCTTTGGAGGACTTATTCGACTCAAATGATATTCCTAAAAATCCTAAAATGGAACCTTTGAAATCAGACATTGAGGAATGTAACATAGGATCTGAAGAGAATACCAAGCTAATAAAACTGTCTAAATCATTGCCTCCCAATGAAAAATTGAAATATATGGAACTTATGAAGGAATTCCAAGACGTTTTTGCCTGGAGTTATGAGGATCTGAAATCCTATGATACCAGCATTATACAACATACAATTCCTTTAAAAGAAGATCAGAAGCCCTTTAGACAGAAGCTCAGAAGAATCAACCCTATTCTACTACCTTCTATCGAAAAATAAATCAAACAAATGTATGAAGCTAAAATCATTGCACCCATTAGGTTTTCTGATTGGGTATCCAATCTTGTCCCTACAAGAAAGAAAACTGGGGAAATAAGACTATGTGTGGATCTTAGAAATTTAAACAAAGTTTCACTCAAAGATAACTATCCCTTGCCTAAAATGGATCACATATTTCAAAGGGTAGTAGGTTCCACAAGGATCTCATTGTTATATGGTTTCTATGGGTACAACCAAATCCTAGTCCATCCTGATGACTAAGCAAAGACTGTTGTCACAACCCCATGGGGCACCTTTATGTATGTTAAAATTCCTTTTGGACTTAAAAATGCAGGGGCCACCTTTCAAAGGGCAATGGATATTTCCTTTGCTAAGGAAATCCATGATTTCCTAGTTATATACCTTAATGATATCACAGTGTTTTCCAAATTAGATCAACAGCACCTGGATCATCTTAGGCAGGTCTTTATTAAATGCCGGAAATATGGCATCTCTCTGAATCCAAAAAAGTCTTTATTTGGTTTGGAAGAAGGAAAATTATTAGGCCACATTATCTATAAAGATGGTATCAGGATTGATCCAACTAGGATTGAAGCTATTTTGCAAATACCTCACCCAAGAAACATCAAAGAACTTCAAACATTTTTAGGAAAAATAAACTTTTGAGGAGATTTATCTCTAACCTAGTTGAACTAATTAGATTATTAAATAACATGTTGAAGAAAAATTCGGCTATTAAATGGATAGTAGAAGCTAAGAAATCATTCGAAGATATAAAATTAGCCTTGACACAAACGCCTGTCCTAATAAGTCCAATGTTTGACAAAGAATTTATCATTTTTTCTTTTGCATCTGAACATAGTATTGCTATAGTCTTACTACAGAAGAATGATCAGGGATTTGAACAACCTATAGCCTTATTTATTAAAGATTTAAGAGATGCATCTTTAAAGTATAACATAATGGAAAAACAGGCTTTTGCTTTGGTAAAATCTATCAAAGATTTCAGAGTCTATATATTGTACTCTTACATAATAGTTTATGTTCCCAATGTTGTAGTCAAAGACATTCTGACATAGAATGGAGTTGATGGCAAAAGAGGAAAGTGGATAGCTACCATATTAGAGTATGACATAGAAATTAAACCTACAAAGTTAATCAAAGTCCAAGGGCTAGCTAAACTTATGGCTGAAACCAATTGTCAAGCTCTAGGCATAAATTTTATAGCAGAACTAGACAACGAACAGGAGATGGTGACTCCATAGATCAGCCAAGAATTTTTAGACTCACCCTAGTATGCTGACATAATATATGTTCTACAAAATTTACAAGCTCCTCCAGGGTTGTCCAGAACTAAAAGAAGGTTTTTAAAAATGAAATCTTTAAAATTCTGCATAATGGATAATACTTTATTTTGGAAAAATCATGAAAT
This sequence comes from Pinus taeda, assembly GCA_000404065.3. Taxonomy (NCBI): domain Eukaryota; kingdom Viridiplantae; phylum Streptophyta; class Pinopsida; order Pinales; family Pinaceae; genus Pinus; species Pinus taeda. Next base: position 33,747 of record APFE030798627.1, read on the forward strand.
CATTCTATTAAATTGCTTATTAAAGCCCCAAGAGTTAGCTCAATCGGTCAAATCAAGTGCCTCGCCAATGGGAGGTCACAGGGTCGAATCCCGAAAGCTCTTAGGGTTAGGTCAGTAAATAGGCCGAGGGGTGTTGATGCCCTTTGGGTGGCGTCCACTCAGTGTTAAAAAACCTGGACGTAGTGGCCACCCACTGACCCAAGTATCCGTGAACCAGTAAGCGAAAAAAAAAAAATTGCTTATTAAAGGAAGAATCTAACAAAGTACTCCAAGAATTTCACGCAAGTGATCGTGGAGGACACCTCTACTGGAAGACAACAGCTAATAAAATCCTCAAAGCTGGATTCTACTAGCCAACCTTGTTTTCTGATGTGAAAAAATCTGTAACCTCCTACCACAAGTGTCAGATCTTTGAAGGGAAAAGAAAACTTCTACCTCTACCTTTGAAACCCATTTCTATTGAGAAACCATTTCAACAATGGGGTCTAGACTTCATTGGCGAAATTCACCCCCCTCTTCTGCTCAGCATAGATGGATATTCACTGCCACAGATTATTTTACAAAATGGATAGAAGCCATTCCCTCCAAACAAGCCACTGATACTCTCATCATAGGTTTTCCAGAGGCCAATATTCTGTCTAGATTTGGCTGTCTAGACAAAATTATCACATACAATGTTGCAACATTTAAATAAAAAAGGATGATTGATTTCTACCATAAATACCATATAACCCTTGGCCACTCTACAGCCTACTATCCCCAAGGAAATGGACTTGCAGAATCCTCCAATAAAATCTTAATGAATATAATTAAAAAATTGTTGGAAGACAATAACAAAACATGGAACAAGAAACTAATCAATGCTTTGTGGGCAGACAGGCTTACCACTAAGAAATCTATTGGTACCAGTCCCTATCAGTTAGTCTATGGGATGGAAGCAGTTTTCCCTTCATCATTAGGAATTCCAGTAATGAAATTACTCTAGGAATCCCAAGTTGAGCCAAACGATATTCAAAGGAGAATCAATCAGACCATTCATTTGCAGCAAAGTAGGGAGGAAGTATACATCAGAGCCCAAGTACTTCAGGAGAAACTCAAGAAATTTTTTGATAAAAGAACCAAGGCAAAAGACTTCTATCTTGGGGATAAAATTTTGAAATGGGACTCCAGAAGGGAAGATAAAGGGAAAAATGGAAAGTTTGACTTCCTGTGGAAAGGTCCATACATTGTATATGCTTTCAGGGCTAATAATGCTTACTTTCTTAAAGAATTGAAAGGTGCATATGTTATGAAACCAGCTCAAGAAAAGATAGAAAAGATAGATCAACGCCTTAGAATTCAGCCTCTTCGAGGGGGAAACCTCCTT
>APFE030798639.1:0-10634 GCA_000404065.3 Pinus taeda
TTTGCTGTAATTTTTTGCTGAAATTTTCTTGCTGTAAAAAGACATTTTTCATAAATAAAGAAGAGCTCTCAAACTGGTTTCCCCAAGAGTTGTAGGGGGTTTTTCCAGGGTCACGTTGACCAAAAATATCAGTGTTTTAATGTGTTTTAATGGCTGTTTATTACTGCTGATTTTTATTTCTGCAATTTCCAGCATTCTGTAAAATTTCCAGAATTTGTGTTTTCAGCAAATTTATTTTTTTCAGCTTGTTGAATGTATGGTTATGGGAAAGGGCATTTAACTACATGGGAGAAATAAGGAGAAACTGAAAACCGGGGTGGGAAAACAGAAATTTTAACACAGCCCTAATTCTTCATTGCATTTCAAAGTTTCAATGCTTGTAGGGTGAAGCAAGCATCTTTAAAGGCAATTTTTGAATTCACCCTGGCTACTTCAATGTCATTGATATAAGACTCAATGGTTCCGCCAAATTTAGAGCAATCATTCCCGGCCTTAGATATCACATGGATCCCTAGATATCCAAATGGTTTGGAGCGCAAATATATGAATATATTCCAAAATTTGATGGTGATCCACTTTCAGCAGTCAATCACATAGCAAAATTCATCAAGTATGCATCGAGGGTCAATGTGGTTCATCAAGACGTTCTCATTGAGTTGTTTATTATCTCTATCAGATATAAGCACAGAGATAGGATTGACAATTCATGCGAGCCCGAGAACATTCCCTCTTTCGCTATATTGATTGGAAAATTTCCATAGTATAAAGGACCAAATTTCAAACTAATGAAGAAGTTTGTCAAATCTTAGAGTTTGCTCTCCAAAAGGAACGCCACGTTAATTGTGCTAAAGAATTTGAAAAGGAACACCATGAGCAAAAGGAAGAATCCTTTCTAAATCATCAAGATGTTAGCATTGAAAAGGATCTCGAAGATTATTTCGAAGCAGAGCATGGTGAGGATCATGACGAAGATTGTTCTTTGGCTAATGGAGTTAAGGATAGCCCCACCCATCCCATAGGTGTTATGATTGATGATAAGCCTCCTCAAGACCTTAAAAATAGAGATCCTATTAATTACCTGGAGGTTGACATTCGTAATTTCTTGCATATAGGAGAAGACAAATGGGATAGTTCTAGCCATCAATTTGACAAGGATCTGATTTATGATATTGATGATGATGTTAACAAGGACCTCGTCTCACCCTATACTCCATATGATCCTGGAGATATGATAGTTGATATATTTGAGCCACCTTTAGATCGTCCTGTCATTGTTCCTCAGTCATATTCGGGTCACATGGATTTTGAGCATGATAAACCAACATTGGTTGATCCTTTTGAATGTGATAGTCGTGATGAGTAGCCTAGTTGTCAAGCTCCTACCTGCCAACCCTTTCCCTCATCATGTCACTCCCAACATGTCCCTGAGCACATCGGTGAGAGTTGCATGCCTAAGAAAGCTTTTGAGAAGAAATTCCCGAACTTAATCATTGATTTCTCCATATTCAAGCTTGAAGGAAAAATTCGATAATGTAAACTGATTCCCCTTTTTACCCTTCATCCATTATTCCTTTTCATGATTTGTGGTCATCTTATTTTCTCGCCTCCCACCCTTGGGATCCAAAATGTGAATGTTATATTCATGGTTGTGATGCTTTCTCATTCTATATCATGATTAATCACAGGGGTAAAAGGTGTGGTAATGATCTAATCATATGTTGGTTACATTTGTTATATGACTATACCTAGGTCATACATTGCAGGCTTGCATGCATGGTAGTTTAGGTGCATTGCATAGTATGTGAGCATGCATTCTAATAACATTCATATCATGTTTCATGTAGAATAGATTGCATTTAGATTAGATTTAATTTTATGTAAGGATAAAACATGGGCAATATCCTACACCCAGTGCACATGCTCCCAAACAAGTTTGTTGCAATGTGCAGGTCACAAGTCTACAGTCCCAAGGATTGTTGGAGTTCTCATCAACTCCTCGTTTGAGTACACATGGATCATGCCCTCTATGGTGAGTTCATGTCCCAGTTGAAGCTAGATGTTATAGACCAAAATGGTTAACCCCATCAGAGAAAATTTTCTCCTATTCTTCAAATCCAGCCAACCAACAACCAACCCAAACAGCCACCACTAGCTGATAACGATATGCCATTGTATCTCTGCCACCTACATCAGCCCTATGCTTCTCACCCATTTAGCAAGAGCACATGGATGGAGGTCGGCTTCCGATAAAAGGTACTTTATGCATTTTGCAGTTGGGTGCTTGTGCTTGTTTGTTTTTGGGCATTTGATATGGGTTATGAAGTGACCTGGAAGAAAGGGATTTTGACCGTGATCTTGTTCCGTCACCTGAAATGGGGGGGTTAATCTTCAATCCTAGTCCAATGGGACCTCCACTAATGGCCCAATGGGTATAGGAGGGGCATTACTTGGTAAGCCCTGATTGAGATAGTGCAGTCCATCTATCCCTATTCCATACTTACCACTTTTCATCATGTTGGGTGTGGAACCTGATTATTTTCCTGATTGTTTAGAGGTTTTTTTGTTTCAGCCGCATTGGATCCCTATTCCTAACAGGGCAGCAACAACACTTGTTTAATCATCGTTAGGGGGGCCCGGGGGGGTGACAACGATTTTATAAGCCCCCCTTGGCAGGGATTGAGGGGCAGCCCCCTCGATGCTCAAATAGATGAAATTTTGCCTTGTGTGAGAGCGAAGAGGAAATTACAACGGACCTGTTGTAGATTGTATCTCTTCATTTTGATAGATAATATAAAAGGAAGGACTGGTTGTTTCTCCGTGGATGTAGCCCAAATTGGGTAAACCACGTATATCTATGTCTCTCTTGTTTTAGGCATTTATGTATTTGTGTTTTCCCAATATTTTGTGTATTTCATTGCTCCATTAATTAATTTCTAACACATCATACATTATAAGCCCTTATCTCACATCCATTCTTTGGGTTCAACACACCATTGATTCATTGGGATTTGGCACCTAAACATCCTCGTACCTGGGTAGGGACTGAAACTTTGCCCTAGAAGATTGATGCAACTAAAAGAACAAGAAAGAACATATCATGGCCACAAACAAAATAAAGAATATCAAAATGCAAAAGATGGCAGAGACATACAAATTATTGCATGGGCAAAACCCTAGCATGAGATCTACCTCACTAATTATGGCTATCATTCGGAACCCTAAGCACATGTTGCTCTATTACATCATAAAGGAACCCTTGCATGTCTCAACCTCGATGGGCAAAGAGTTGCCTCATCATTAAGGGTTAATACAAGTGCTATATGTTACCCACCAAAATGGGTAACCCCATAGGAGAAAAAATTTTCTCCCTTTCATCTCTTCCAATCGGCCAGAAAGCAACCCTTGACAGCCACCACTAGCCGATGACTATGTGCCACTTGTTTCTCTACCACTTGCATCAGTCATATGCTTCTCACCCACTTGGCAAGAACACATGAACAAAGGTGGGCTTTCGATCAAAAGGTACTTTATTCATTTTGCAAATCGGGTGCTTGTGCTTGTTTGTATTTGGGCATTTGACATGGATTACAAGGTGACCTAGAAGGAAGAAGGGTTTTGATCATGATCTTGTTCCCTCACCTTAAATGAGGGGTTAATCTTTGATCCTAGTCTAGTGGGACCAGCCTTAATGTCAAATGGGTATAGGAGAGGCACTGCTTGGGAAGCCTTGATTGAGATAGCATAGTCTCATCTATCCCTATTCCATACTTACCACTTTCCATCATACATTATAAGCTCTTATCTCACCTCCACTCTTTGGCTTCAACTAACCATTGGTTCTCTAGAATTTGGCACCCACACATCCTCATACCTAAGTAGGGACTGGAACTTTTCCCTAAGAGATTGATGCAGCTAAAAGTGAATGTACCAACAAAACACATTTAGATTGTTTCTCTATAAGCATAATGAAACTCACAAATTCAAACAAAATACAACATTCTGAAAAAAATGTCTAAAAATACATAAGAGAAATTGCATATAAGTTTGGTGCTCAGAAGGTTTTTAACACATTTAGGATATAGCAACAACCACACAGTGAATGAACAACAAAATGGCAGAGTCAGATCGTTACATGTGAGAGGCAAAGTCACGAAACTGGACTCGAAGGATGACTGAAGAGTAAAAGTTGTCTCCGACTAATACTTTTGGCAGTTGAATTATTTTTTTAGCAATAAAAGAATATCTTAAATTTCAGTGGAGAAATAAACTAGAATGCAAATTTCAGTTATAACTTATCTAGAAGTTCGTAGATGATACGACATTGGCATGGATTCTAGACAGCCAAGTGTACTGGTACTGTTGTGAAATTGGGTCAGATAAATAAGAAAAATGTGTCATTTTTGGGGTTTTCCTGTGCATTTTATAGAGGGAAAGCCGAGTCTGACTTTGGGAAATTTACCGAGTCAATCACACTAGAATTGGACTTGTGAATCGGTCTCACGCATGAGTTAAAATTGTGAATAAGACTCTGAAACTCAACCTAGACTCTGCCCGGAGTCTTCATCTAGTGATGTTGATTGAAGACACAGATGATACCTGAGGGCCATTCGGTCTTTAACAGAGCAAAAAGGTTGGTAGAATTCAAGCTTTCCAACAATTCTTGCAGCTACTCCCTCTGCTTGTGCAATACGCCGCATTTCTACGAGCGGAGTCCACCCTATGAGCTGCATGAAAAGCAATCCAATTCGATGTTGTCATGTCATAGAAGTATAAAATAAGTCTTTGATTGAATGCTGAATATATTTAATTTTATCGATGAATGAATCAACAGCTGCTCGTAATAATATAATTGACTACTAATACTTTCAACAACAATTATGATCGCCTCATTGTGCATCTTCTGATAATATATATTTAGGTCAAACATGGCCAATTTCTGCTCATTTGCAAGTTTTCCATACCTGAGTACAATCTGCTGCTATGTTCTCTTTGGCTGCCGCTCCATCGTCCCCTTGTCCTGACATTTTCGAGATCAACCGCGCGAGCCCCGTTCTGGTAATAGTTGGTCCTTCCATGGTAGCTTTACGGGCACGCCGTCTCCTGCTCGGTGCCAAAGTTCACCCTTTCGCCGTTCTCACTTCCTGAGAGAAAAGATTCATGAACCCGAGGGGTATATCATTTTTCGAAATGACGTATGACCGCCAATTTAGCCCACTGGTCATAAATTGGGCTAATTAGTAACCAAGCAAATCGCTCCATTGAGCCAGCTCAAAAGTTTAGATTGATCTTTTTAGAAAAATCCATCCTGTGTCACAATCCGAATTCCACTAATAAGAGACAAAAATGTAGTCAATTTAGTTGGATTCAAACGAAGAATAAATTGTAACTAGGGCACATTCTCATAAATGAAATGATTGCTGAAATTCAATACACAAGACATTTTTTTCTAGTGTATAATTGTGATATAAGAATTTTGGATTCATCACATTATGTCAGTTTGGCTGCAACGAGAAATCTGATATATAGGTGAGAGATGAAGAATTTTAAAAGTTCAAAAACAAAACAAAAAATAATTTATAAAAAATATATAATAATATAATATAATAAAAAAAAATAAAATAAAAAGAAAAGGATATATAATAACAATTATAGAAGAATTTGAAAGATGGGAAGATTTCGAAGGAGGGAGATATATCTCAGATGAATCAAAACAAAGAATGATCCAACTTGAAACATCTAAGAGGAAAATTTTGGCAAACAAGGAGGAGATGTTGTGCCTCAAGAGCAGAGTGATCTCGATTAAAAGTGGGGGCGAAAACACCATGTTTTTTCAACAATTTCAAAGCGTAGGAAAGTTCAAAATACTATTTGGGAGTTGGAAAACCTTGCAGGTGGCAGAGTTGTCTCCCTCCAGGAATTAGCCAAGCTTGGTATAAATCACTTCAAGAGGCTTTTTGAGGCCCCCCTTGTGGCTTATTTAGCTGAAGTTATTGCATTGGCGAGAGTTTTCCCTAGTTTCGTTGAAGAAGGAGAGAATGAATCCCTGATGGACCCCATTTCAAAAAAGGAACTTCAAAAAGTTCTCCATAGTTTCCAAAGGGAAAAAAGCCCCGAACCAGATGGTTAGACAAATGAATTTTTCACGGATTTATATGAGATTCTTGGTGAGGACCTTTTGAAAGTTGTTGAAGAATCAACAGTCAAAGGTCGTATTCATGATCCTTTCAATACCACCTTCATTGCTCTAATTCTGAAATCTGACAACCCCTCAAATTTTGATGGATTTAGGCCTACATCTTTGTGCAATGTTACATATAAGGTTATTGCAAAGATCATTGTAAGCAGGCTTAAACCTATTTTCTCAAGGAACACGTTAAAGGAATGATTTGCTTTCTTGGAGGGCCAACAGATACACAAGGCCATCGGAGTGGCACAAGAAGGTCTCCATAGCCTAAAGACCCGTAAGCAAAAGGGTTTGGCAATAAAATTGGATCTGTTGGAGTCAGTATTTGCATACTGCCATCAGTGATCAAGACTCCCATTTCATATTATATTAGTGTCCCATGTTGAAATTTTTATCATTTCACCTAGGTCCTCATGCAAAAATTTACTCATTGATGGTAGCCTAAGTCAAAATCCCACTCTCCCTAAAAAAAATCAATATTTGTTGGCCCACCTTCCAGTGTCTTACTGAGCATACATTCATTATAAAAGCTCATTTCATCATGTCTTGTGTTAGTAAAGTCTACATGAAGTCTGGTTATTCAAGGTTCCATTAGGTCACTAGGTTTCATTCCTCTAAGGTCCAATAAAACACCATTCACTGCATAAGGCTAGCAAAAGCATGAGAGTGAAAGAAATAATATCCCTTTTCATTAAAAAAGGATTTGCAATCATGTAACTATGGTTACCCGAGCTCTAATTTTCATTCCAAAGTATGAGTTTTATTTCAGATTGTAATTTTATTTTAAAAAGAGAGATGTAATCTTTTTTATTTATTTATGTAATTTTATGTTCATTATATGTAATAAGTTACTATTCGTAAGTTGTTCACTCAAACTCTATGTGCCAACTTCATCCAAGCAAAATTCAAGAGTAAAGATTGCCAAAACTCTAGCATCATCCACCTACAAAGGAAAAAGCCAAAAAGAAAATTAGTAAAGATGTCAAAAAGGTGAAATGAAACATTAGAAAGTGGGTTTTAAAGTTAAAAGATCAAATTCACTCAGCTATAAAGGACTTCTTAGCTTCAAACTCAACTTCATTTGCCTCCTACCACTAATTGAGCAAACCACAAGAGACCCTTTTCACAATTCTGGATGAAAATCAACAGAACAGAGCAAGCGCTACGCATTCTCTTCTGGCGCTGCGCGTTCTCTTCATGCACTACGTGTTTACCTAGCATTGTGCGCTTGCCTGAGGTGTTGTGCACTCCCCATTGGCGCTGCGCGTTTGTCCAGGAAGGCTACAATCACCTCCTCAACTCCACCAAAGTGCATTCGACCTCCAAACAAGTAAGTAACAGCTAAGGATAGTGTGTTTCTTCCTCCTTGAGTCACTCCCAAAGTGTTTAAAAGTTTAATTGAAGATTTTGTGTTTGTCCTATATCTAACCCTAGATCTCCCCCAAAACTACCCTTGCACTCTTAATTCCTTTTATACACTCTCCTAGACCTTCATTCCCTTTCCCTAAACCTTTTTATCCCAAATAACCTCTAAACCTTTGTCCCAAAACCCTAAGTCCTAAGTGCCACAACTACCTAGGCTCCCAACCCCCCTACATTGCAAACAATTTCCCCCATCCCAAAAAGCTATCATGCTAATACCGTGTATCCTCCTCCATTACATATATCCCTTCACCCATCTCCTTCATATTTACCCTTCCCCATTTCCTATTCCCAAAAAACCACATTCCAACTACCTTATACCTCCCTAGGGTTTGATATTAAACAACATGGTAGAAGAGGAATACAAACCATACAGTGAGGAAGAGGAAACAGATAGAGAAGAAACAAAGGTCAAGAAAACACACAAAGGAGGCAAGATACACAGATTTGAGCTCACAGATCTCAGGGAACTCTTGGCATCTCCTATGGTTGTGACATCCTTCAAATATCTAAGTTGTTATGATTTTTGTGAGCAAGTTCAGGCAGTCCAACACCATCCTATATTGACTAGGTTCTTCATATCTAAACTCCATGACAACCAAGTCACTCTAGCAGGTATCACTTTTACTTTATCTATTGCCATTATATCAGCTGCCACCAGAATCCCAAATGTTGGGGAGAAACAGTTTAAACAAGGTGATTTGGTGAGACATTATTATGAGCCTTACATGAAACCAAGGTACCGAAATGAAAGAAGGGGCTATTTTCCTTTTTCACATCTCCTTGACATATATGCCCCAATGATGAAGATTATCATGAAATATTTTTCATGTGAAGGTAGATTTTCTAGGCTTTATTCCTATCACATCCGACTTTTAATGCATTTCACTAGTGTAAAAATGCTCAATATACCCTACTATTTTTTATGGAGTGTTGAGAAGATAGCTTTCATTGCCCATAAAAAGGAGTATAAAGATCAAATGAAGAGACTCTTTCATCATTCCCTCATTAAAATGATAGTCTTCTATCATCTCAAGGAGCTCAACATTGCATGGAGTACCTTCATAGCCAATCCCATATTCACTCATTCATCTACTCAGAATGTTCAAAGTATCCCTTCGTCATCTCATCCTTCCACCTCCATTCCTCCATCTCAGCCCATAGATCATTCATCGTCATCTGATCATTTAGCCTCACCATCACCTCCATCATCACCATTTCATGAGCATATGCATTCACCTAACGGAGATGAAATCTCAGAGAGCAAGAGCAGATTGAACAGGTTGAGGTCATCAAGCCTAAAGGGGTTGATTTGGGCACTTTGACACACACTTATCAAAGAGGCCATAGGTAGGTGTTTGCCCCACATATTTTGGGAGGGGCCTTGCCTTCTTCATCAGCAAAGCGGGTACAGAAGGGCAAGGAAAAGATGACAGAGGCAGAGATCAAACATGAGGAGGAGGACCTCCATGAGACAGAGTAGGATTTTGGCTTAGTTAACCTAAGTGAGCATGATGACAATGAGAGCACACACATTGTCATCAAAGAAAAGGATGCACTCATCAGGGAGCTCCACATCAACTTGCAGAGGGAAAAATACATCATCTCATATTATGAGCAGGAAAACAAGCAGTTTGAGGCCAAACATGAAGTCATGGAGATTCAACTCATCAAGGCAAAGAGGGAGGTTGAAAAGGCTAAGCCTTTACTTGATGAAGCATATGGAGAATATGGTGACCAGCTGGAGGAACAAGTGCCAAGAAGAAGGCCAAGGACCAGAGGCCTAAAAAGAGCATTAGAGCTAGAAAAACAGAAAGAGGTTGAATTAACTAATCAGCTCACCCTAAATGAATAGTTTGCCAGAATGATCAATGAGAACCAGGAGCATTGGCTTGAGAGGTTGAACAACCATCTTGAAAAGCTCCTAGACAAGGCCAAAAGAGACAATGACATTCATAGAAGGATGGCAAAGTATTATTGCCAAATAAACCAAATAGCAAGGGCAAAGCTCAAGGCTGCTAAGGCAAAAATTGAAGCCCTAACTCACCAAAAAGGGAAGAAGAAGCTTGATATACTTGCAGAGGCTTCACTACATGCCTAGCCACATGAAACATCAACTCCTTGACCAATTTTGAATACTCTTGGCTCATTTTTTGTAATATTGTCTTTTCTGTGTTTTTTTAGGCAATTTCATATCAGCTACATGGTTAAATGTGTGCTGCGCACTTGAGAGGGTGAAAAACCATCTTGAAAAGCTCCTAGACAAGGCCAAAAGAGACAATGACATTCAGAGAAGGATGGCAAAGTATTATTGTCAAATAAACCAAATAGCAAGGGCAAAGCTCAATGCTGCTAAGGCAAAAATTGAAGCCCTAACTCACCAAAAAGGGAAGAAGAAGCTTGATATACTTGCAGAGGCTTCACTACATGCCTAGCCACATGAAACATCAACTCCTTGACCAATTTTGAATACTCTTGGCTCATTTTTTGTAATATTGTCTTTTCTGTGTTTTTTTAGGCAATTTCATATCGGCTACATGGTCAAACACGCATTGCGCACTTTTTTGGGACACTTTTTGGAGTAATGGAAGCCACCAATGGATTCATAAGGACCAAGACATCTAGGAAAACCATGTTTCCAGCCCTGGAATGCAGAAATGGCAAGTGAAAAAAGGCAAAAATACTACCAAAAAATCATTTTTGGACCAGGCGCTACGCGTTTGACTAGTATTGGGAGAATAGAGCTTTGGGGGGTCAAATCAAGCCCATTTTGAAAACCAAAGGCAGTTTTGGAAACTAGACAAGTGTTGAGTCTTGAAAATGTCATTCATTTCCATTACACTTTCACTATTATGTCCATTATATCACCTCCATTTCACTACTATGTTACCACATTCATCCCACTTTCATTATCATTGGGCCACATTTATGTTTTTCAAATATTTATTAATTCTAAGCCTTTTAAGTGAATTTGTGGTTAAAAATTAGGAAATAATGTGCATAAGCTTATACCTAACAAATGGGTTGA
>APFE030798642.1:0-11815 GCA_000404065.3 Pinus taeda
GGTCTACAAGTTCAACAAAATAAAGATGGTATTTTTCTGTCACAAACCAAATATCTCAAACAGATCTTGAAAAGGTACGGAATGGAAGATTCTAAACCTGTGTGTACCCATTTGGTAATAGGATGTAGTCTCAGCTCAAATGATGAATCAATAACAGTACATCAACCAACTTACAGATCCATGATTAGTAGTCTGCTTTATCTAACAGGTACCCAACCTGACACATGCATGAAGTAGGAATAGTTGGAAGATTCCAAGCAAATCCAAAGGAATCACACCTTCAGGAAGTCAAAAGAATTTTCAAATATCTTGAAGGAACTCAGGAATTTGGTTTATGGTATCCTAGAAATGCAGATCTTTCTCTTCATGCATATACAGATGCAGATTGGGCAGGAAGTGTTGATGATAGAAAAAGCACTAGTGGTGGTGCATTCTATATGGGTTCTAGGTTAGTGTCTTGGTTTAGAAAGAAACAAACTTAAATTACTTATCTACAACTGAAGCAGAATATGTGGCTGCTGCAACTTACTGTACACAACTACTTTGGATGATGCAAACTTTGCAAGACATTCAGATCACATGTACTCCACCTAGCTCCATTCTATGTGATAATACAAGTGCCATCAGTATTTCAAATAATCCAGTCATGCACTCCAAGACCAAGCACATACCCATCAAGTACCATTTTTTACGTGAACAAGTGCTTGAACAAAAGGTCAAATTGGAGAATGTTCCCTCCAAACAGGTTGCTGATATATTCACTAAACCACTGCGCAGAGAAACATTTAAATATCTCAGACAAAAGCTGGGAGTAGTTGCTGCATCATCCTACTATTAAATCCAATTTTTTCAGAGAAAGGTTATTATACACGTGTTTCATGAAGTATAGTCACGTACACACGCATGTTTCTGTAGGTCAATGAGTCTATATGTTTTTCAGACAAGAAAAATTGTGGTGCAGGCTCTGATATGGGTGCTCTATCTGATATTGATGATTACTATTTATCGATATGCTTTGTTCGTTAATTTTTATTTGATTGACAAAGATGCCTTGATAATTGACTTGTTAACAATGCTTAGGTAGCATAGGTTTAGGGGGAGCATTAGCCTTCACGTACATTCAACATTGTTCGCATTATGGTTGCTGAGTCCAACTATGGTTTCAGATATTTATACCATTTGTTTCTTAAGTCATGTAAAAATTCTAGGGTGTGATATGTCTTCTCATTCATTTGAATGAGTCTTTTTGGACAAATAATGTAATTAGTATCCCCTCTTTGCATGGGATGGTTGATGTAATATTTATTATTTCTGTCATGTATAAACTATTATATCCCCACTTGGAAGGGAGATGGATGTATGCATGAGTCATTGGTGATAGGAAGGTCATTCTCACTTAGTTGAGTTATAGAGTCATGTTATTTTGGAGAATATTTTTGCAGACTCTGCATGTGCTTAGGGGGAGCATGGACGGTTTTAGTGCATCTCAGTATGTACAAAGGGGAGCTCAATTAGACAATTCAGCATGTGCTAAGGGGGATCATGGACAACATAATGTATGTCAACGAGAGAGAATATCTTGGTCCACCTTTTACCCTTGATGTCAAAGGGGAAGAGTGTCTTGGTGTTGTTGTTTCCATCAAGTCCAAAGGGGGAGATTGTTGGCATTATGATATAGGTGTTGTCCTTGATGGCAACTCACTTAGGTGACAATTCATTGTGTAGTAGGACAACAGTAAAGGACTATAGATCAGACTCCAAAGAATGAAGAAAGAGAGTTATACACAGGTTCACCTTGTCCAAGAAGCATATACATGCGTGTTAACATAACAAAAGAAGCGTATAATGTATACACGCACTTTCACAAGAGGAAAAGCGCGTACATGTTGGAAAACCAAGTCTTTGGTCCAAGGTATTGACCCTAGGTATTTGGTCCAAGGTATTGGTCCTAAGGGGTTTTGGTCCAAGGTATTGAGAAAGGCATAAGAGTATATAAGGAGGAGAAGATCATTAGACAAGGTATGCAAGCAATAAGATTCTAAGGAATACTTCTATCTGAAGTTATTTTATGTTGCAGGGTTGTGTTTGGGACTGGATCTAAAATATTTATGTGCATCTTGAGTTCAATGCTAGATCAAGATCATGAGACATGAAATAACTTATTCTTGAATGATCTGATACTGGTTTGGACTAGATCTGATGTTTTGTGTCTGTTTTACTCGTTATCTATCAAGATCTGGGTTTGTCTGAAGTCTGGAATTGCCACAAAGTTCTAAGTCAATATTTGCAGATCTGTATGTAGGTTCATCTCGGCCAAAGAGCATATACATGCAGGTTTGATTCTTTCAAGTAGCATATACAAAATAAAAGCTTCTTTTTTTAGATTTGATTGAACCATCTGATCAAATTTTGTTGTTTTACTGCTGTCTGTCAATGAAGTCTTCATAGATCTGAATGTAAAACTGAATACATAAGGAGGATGGCATTTGATTGATTGATTGTATAAATGAGAAGAAGTGATCTCTGTCCCTGCCTATGTAAAGCTCTGAAAGTTGACGGTAGATATTCAATATATTGATAGTTGGTACAAACTTGATTCAAAAGTTTATGCTTGCAGTAGTTTTGAAGGTATATGCAAGTTCAATTAACAGAAGTAGCATATACACACAGTTTGGGTACAAACAAGTAGCGTATACATTCTAATGCATGATTTTTGAGGTAACAACTGATTCTGAATGATGATGCAGGGTTTTGGGTTTAGTACAGTGTTCTAGTGTCAGTGATCTGATTGTTCAGATTAACTGAATATTGGTTGATGTAGTTTAAGTTTAAAAGCTTTAATGGGTCTAGTGTGAAAATTTGATGAAGCGTGGCCTTCAGATTGTGGTGTTGTGATCCAGGAGTATCCAGTCTGAAAATTCATGAAACGTGGTCCCTGGTGAATGAGTGGATTTTTCTGTAGGCTGGCACCAATGTATTAGTAAACATATTGACTAGTACAAGAGCTACGGGGTTGTAGCTCCCTTCTAGTAGAAGCTGAAGAACGAGAGAAGGTTGTAACCTTTTGTAGGTAGAAGCCTGTGTACTGGTATGAGTCTGCACCAATACAAGATTGTAAACACATTTTCTTATTATTAAAAGAAGACAAAGACTACAGCAGCAGGTGGTTTTTACCCACATCGGGTTTCCACCTTAAATCTTGGTGTTCATGTGTGTTGCTTATGTGTGATGCTTTATCCTTCTTTTACTGCACTGTCTAAAAAATCTCTGATATATTGGTTTAATCTCAACACATGATAATTGTGTAAATCACAAGTTCTCTGCATATACGTTGGTTTCTTTAAGCACAGTCGCATGTACACGCTAGTTCACTTCATTGAAGTATCTTATATAAATTTGTTTGGGAAATAAAATTATTGATTTGACAATACTGATTCACCCCCCTCTCAGTATTATTTCCAACAGGATTATCCTCTATTTTCTGTTTTAATTGATTGTTGTGTTCATCTTCATCAATTATTTGGTCATCATATGATTTTTTAGAAGTTAAGAAGCTTAAAATGTCTTCATCATCATTAAATACTCGCCAATTGGTGATATTATTAGGGATGGATGGTCTAAATATTAATTCTACATAAAATCTATCGGGAGTGTAATCTTCGGATGGGATCAGTTTTTATGCAATGTTAGCAAGAAGGTCAGCGCTGACATTCTGAATCCTAGGTCTGAGCAGATATGTTAAAAGATAAAAAATGTGAAGTGAGAGAATGAACCAAAGATTGATAAAGCTTCAAGTGTGTAGAGATACAATGCATCATGTTTTTTACTTTTTTAACTACAATTTCTGAATCTCCATAAATTTGAAGGTATTTAACATCAAGGATAATTTCTTTGTACATACCTTGGACCAATGATTCATATTATGAAATATTATTTGTGTATTCAAATTCCAATCTGCAAGTCAACATTGTCTTCACACCATCAGGATTAATCAATATGCAACCTGCTCTTGCACCATCACTTGATTTCGACCCATCAAAATACAATGTCCAGAATACAGAGTTAACTAATGGTTTTTCTAGCATATTTACACATTCGAAAAACTCTGTCTATGAAATGTTTTCTATTTGAAAAGTTACAAAATTACTCAGAAATCGTGATGTTTGTGCTTTAAAATTCTCAAAAAATAATTTGAGTAGAGTAGTTTCCAAGAATGTTGTTATTAAATGCTACTGCCTCATTTTCACCTTCGAAATCTATTACTGAATGCTTCATGTGTTTTTCTTGGTTGGTTCTAATTTGATTTGGATTTCCAATAAATGGGAGCCATAGGTGAGACCAATCAGTGGCAAAATAACTAGATAGTTTTTTTTGACCAATCTCTACTAAGAATTAAAGCATAGAAATCTGGGATATCAGCATCAAGTATATCAATTATTTGACAGATTTTAGGATTCAAAGATAATATAATAAGAATTGAATTCATTTCTCCTATGACTTTGACTTTTGTCCTATCGAGTTGCACAATGTGAACTGCAGTTTTCTGGGGTGATATGTTTAATTTCAGACAAACTGAATACAACATGATATTCGAAGTAGCCCCTGAATCTACAAAGCAATTATGTACATTTTTACTAAATATTTCAAAAGTCAAAAGAAAAGGAGGAGTATGTGAGTTAGACTTGTCACCTATCATCATAACATTAGAGGAATTGAATAATGAATGACTAAGAGGTTTTCCCATTCTGTTAGAAGCTTTGGATACTACAACAACATGAAGAGGAGAAGCAGGTATTGCGTTCAATTCTTTCAGTAAAAATTTCTGTTGTTGTTTGAGTTTAGTGAGTTCATGAAGGGAAATGTTTGCTTTTATTTTCTTCATATCCTCAACTATGTTGTACTCAATAATATCTGAAACTACTAAGGTTCTGGGTGAAGACGAAGAATTGGATGAAGACGAAATTACTTTGGGGGAAGTGGAAGTGGATTTTTTAATAACAACTTTATCTTTAGCAGTGGAAGTTGAAGGTTTTTGTTTTTTAATTGGTTGTATAGGATCAAATGGACCTTTACTTCTTGTGCTAACAGGTAATTCTTCATATTAATTTTCACTATTAGAAATAGGAAGAATATATTCCCACATTCCATTTAACTGAACTGTTTGTTCATCTTCAAATTCATCAACAGAAAATGATGCTTCCTCCTCATCTTCATCATCAATTTTTGCATTAGAGATCATGTTTGGAGGTTGTGGATTAGGTGGCTGATTTCTTCTGAATGTTATAAAAGGTTTTTTGGAAGAAGATTAAGCTACTTGTTTTTTGATCTCTACCATCTCGTTAGACAAAGTTTTAAGGACTTGTTGTAAGCCTTCAAGATCAAAGGGATCTTTAGGTGCTTTATTTTTAGCTTCATCCTTAAATGTAACCCTTTTTAATTTTCCATATTCTTGATCTTTTTTCTTTTCTAGGGAATTTATCCCCTTCTCTACAGACACATATTCTTTCATGTTTCCTACCAAGGTATTTTTATTACCTCTATCTACAAAAAATCCCACGTTAAAAGGAAGAGATGAAATATACCATTCAATTTGTACATCGACACCAGGTCTAGAAGTAGCTGGGATTTTATTTAAAAATTTGTTAAATATGGAATTGAAATCTTTTATCTTTTCCCCTGAATTCATTTTTAAATTGGAAAGGTCATTAATAAGAGATGTGGTTGAGCGATCATCACCAAATTTAGTCAAAAGTAGTTCTTCAAAAATATCCCAACTAACAATAGAATTGGCTGGTAATGAGAAGTACCATGACCCTGTTGATCCTGTAAGAGTGTATGGGAATAATCTAACAAAAAAATCTTCTTCATCTACCTCATTAAGATTGAAGGCTAACATATAGTTATGAAGGTTCTCTTTAGTAGGTAACCCATCATTAGGATTGAATTTGGGAATCCATATTTTAGGATGTTTTGGTAGAGGATGAAGTGGTGTTGGCATTTGAACAACTCCTGATTGACCTTGGTATAGCTTCCATTGTAATAGTTGGGAAGTTGGATGTGATGAAAGAAGAACTAGTAGCTGCGATAGTACTGCTTGAGGCAGTGCTAGTCGTTTATGTAGAGGAAATGGAAATAGATGAAGTGAATGGTAGAAAGAAAGGAAATGAAAAAAGAATAAATGGAGATGTTGGTGAATGAGAGAATGAGGTAATCTCACTAGTAGATGTTTGGGAATTTGATGTAGCAGTTTTCATTTGACATGATTGAAGTGGAAATTCAAATGGTGAGATGCCAAGTTTTACACTTCGGGACCAAGCTAAAACATTAGTTCCTTGAAATATAGAAGTTATACTTCCTTCAGAAACTTCGGATGATTCAAGATTTTCTGCTGAAATAGAGACGTCTTCCAATTTCTTTATCAAAGCTATAATTTTTGGTGATTTTGGAGTATAATTTGTAGGGATTACCTCAAGAAGTATTCTAAGTGACTTGGAAGGAGATTGTACAACTCCTGATCTAAAAATAGGATATTCTGGAGGGGATTTGGAAGCTGTAGGAGATTCGGAGGGAGAATAACTCTTGGAATGGACTTTTGTTTTTGGATTGGATTCACTTTCCATTCATAGTCTATAGGCCCTCCTTCTAGCACCAAAAAGTGTTGAGGCCTTGAAAATACCTGCTTCAACACTTTGGCAAAACCACTAGTCTGGACCTTAAGACAACTCCTTTTTCATTTAAGTAGTGGCTCCGACTGGATTGTATGGGACCAGTTTCCCAATGAAAGGTGATTGAATGAGTGTGTAATGCTTATAGTGAGGTGAAACATATGGATTTGTGGTAATGAATCAAATGGAAAACATATGCATTAATCTACTCTATATTCCGAGATTGTTAACGTTTATCTAGATGCAACCTACAATGATTTTCCTTAGTAAATGACAATATAGATTTCTCAAACACCAAGGGAAATGAAAATATTTGAAGATGATTACGTTGATTAAATAGTTAATCAAGATAATGTGTATAACTCATATCACATTTAGAATATCAAAGCAAATTTCTTGACATGTATTTAAAAATATCAATGGCAACATGATCATAAATGAATACATGTAACATTGTTCTTTAAATAACATGTAATAAGCGACCTGAAAAAGATAAATTCACTATTTATTCATGAAAAAAACATAGGTACAAAGATAGAAATACTAGATGTGTGTAGAATACCTAGGCGGGATAATATGGGGTACAAAGGGAGGTACCCAAGGGAATAATGTAATAATGGGATGGGACATAGTAATAAATAAAGTGGTTAACCCATATCATGTAAGGTACCACAAGTAGTTAGCAATAATGTAATAAGCCCATGGTATTAGATAGATGGTATTGCGGGAACCATGGTAATGACCCATGGTATTGTATGTATGAGGCCTATATAGAGGCTAGAGACTCCCCATTGAGAGAGGTCAAGGATTATTGTATGAACATGAATATGGCTTGTGGAGTGTTCTCCTTCCTTAAGGAGTGAATGTATGGTGTTTCCCTACCTTAAGGGTTTGATATTAATAAAGAGAAACATTTCTATATTGAGATCTTGTTATTTCTTGGGTATAATTGTATTATCATATATTTCTGGGTTAGATCTATAACAAGTGGTATTAGAGCTATAATGAGTGAATGTATGGTGTTTCCCTACCTTAAGGGTTTGATCAATAAATAAGCATTTATATCTATTTCATATTATTTCTAGGTTTATTTATATTATCATATATTTTCATATCAGATCCATAACAATCCCCACGGCAGTGACTATCATGGAAGTTGCAAAGAACTTAAGTTTTAAGCCTTAACTGATTGCGATTGTGATTGAGCACGGATCCGCGGGGATTATTCATTGTGATTCTTAAAATCTCACGTCTATACAATCACATGAATCTAAAGGCCCTACATCCTGCCTCCTACCTTAGCCGATTTCGATCTGCAATAAGGCAAAACCTACAAGGATTATCCATTGCAATTCATTAAAATATCGTGTCCGTGTAATCGCAAAATTCCAAAGAATCAAGCCTTATGCCAAGTGCGATTGTGATATGAGCTTTCATGCTGATTGCGATATGGCGTCAGATCCACGTCACCCATAACGTGACCTTCCACGTCATCTCGCCCATCGCAAATCACAAGTTTTTAGGGACTTAAACCATATTCCTATGCCTTCGCTCCGAATGTCAATTATGATGTAACCAAATCCAGAATTATCATTGAACGACCCATCTCTATTCACTCAGATCAACGATAGATAATGGTTTCGGACACCTTTATGCTCAATTTTATGTTTCTCACAAGTGGGGTCCCAAAAGTGGTTTTTCGGTCTAAACCCTATCTATACATGTCACTCATCCCTTCTTTCATGCCCCCCCCTTCACAAACGGCTTACCACTTTGAACCCCCTCCGAAAAAACCACTAAGCCCCCCGCCTGTTTTGCGATCTGTGATAACACATCATTCTGTCACATCATCTACCACGTCATATGCCATGTCACCATGACATCATCCCACACTTTGAAATTGCAAATTTTAAAAGGACGTGGTTTATAACAAGCCATCCACCTTTCCAAATGGCGATTGTGGTGTGATTTAAAAAAAAAGGCCCCTTTGAATTTTATTTGGAATACCCTTGATTCTAAATCGATTGCAATTTCCTGATTTCTACCCCAAATTCTAATGCGATTGCAATTGTTTTATGTTCTGCCCCATACTCTGATTTTCGATTGTGATAGATTGTAAAATCCACCTCCTCAGTCTGCATTCCTCTCCATGATGGTTGTATTCATAATTTATTGCAACTCTATGTTTTTCCCGATTTCTTGCAAAAGTGATTTGTTTCAAATAAAACTCACTTATTAGTTCGATTTATTTCGAGCTTATCGTTTCTTGTTTTTCTTGTTGAGGTTCATGACAGAGGAAGATAGTTGTGCTGATAAGTGGCAAATTAGTTCAAACAAGAACACAAACATCCAAAGAATTCGTTGGAATAAACAAAGCCGATGAAGGCAACAAATCACTTTCAGAAACTTCTACCAAAAAATTGTTTTCCTTTAAGCGTTGTTGAAAGGATCTGTTTAAATTGCCTCAACGCTCTACACAATAGATCCAGCTGTTTTCTGTTATTTAAGCTTACTCGTTGTATGAAATAAAGGTCCTAAATTTTATGAAAAAAGGCTTATGAAAGCTCACACTATTGTACTTTCATCCTTTTCTCAATAGAACCACTGGAACATTGTTTAGGAACTTTCATAAAGAATTTTGAGAAGTTTCATTACTGTACTCCTACAATCTTCCTTGTGGGAAGGAATAAACTATTGTTATTTCTTTTATGAGTTGAGCAAATCACATTGTAGTATACCTAGAGGGGATAATATGGGGTACAAAGGGAGTTACCCAAGGGAATAATGTAATAATGGGATGGTCCATAGTAATAAATAAGGTGGTTAACCCGTATCATGTAAGGGACCACAAGTAGTTATCAATAATGTAATAAGCCCATGGTATTAGATAGATGGTATTGAGGGAACCATGGTAATGACCCATGGTATTATATGTATGAGGCTTATATAGAGGCTAGAAACTCCCCATTGAGAGAGGTCAAAATGTAGTATACCTAGGGGGATAATATGGGGTACAGAGGGAGGTACCCAAGGGAATAATGTAATAATGGGATGGGCCATAGTAACAAATAAGGTGGTTAACCCGTATAATGTAAGGGACCACAAGTAGTTAGCAATAATAACAAGTAATAACCATAGAGAATAATAAAAGATAGATTGGATGAGGGAACCAATCGGTAATGACCATGGGTATTATGTATAAATAAGATAGAGACTCCCCATTGAGAGAGGTCAAAAGGAATAAAAATGAAATAGGCTTGTGAGTTATCTCGTCCTTCTTATAGAGTGAATGAAAATGGTTTGCCTAACCTTAAGGGTTTGATATTAATCAAAGAGAAGCATTTTCCTATATTAATATCTAGAATAAGTGAATAAATTACACTTATTGGGTAAGAAAAAATTTATAAATATTCTCATAATATTTTGAGAGATATTGTTTATACCAAGTGGTAAATCAGAAATATAAGGAATATAATAATCCTAAGGAAGTGGCATGTATGGTGTTGCCCTACTTAAGGGTTGATCAATAAAGAAGAATTTCTATCTATTTCTATTTATCTGGGTATAATTTGTTATTATTTAATTCTTTTTTGGATCATATCTTATAACAAAAGTGGTATCAGCACTTTCTTGGGCCAAGCGAGATTTTTTTTTTTTTTTTAAATTTTTTTTATTATATTTTTATTTTTTTTTGCGGGGACTTTTCGAGGCAACAAGTTTGCAAATAAGATCTGTATGTTCTAGTGAAAATTTTGTAGAATATAATTGTATATCTCAATTCCTTGTAGAAAAATACCCAATCTGGAAAAAAAGTCGGCCGAATCGGAGTCTGGATGAGGGAGATATCGCTGATTTAAAAATCATCTGCGTTGGAGACATTTTTAGGGGCAACGAGTTTGAGGATCAGATATGTACATTCTGGTGCAAAATATGCAAAATATAATTGCATATCTGGGTTTTTTGTGAAAAAAAAACCAATTTGAAAAAAAAAATCAGTCGAATCGGAGTCCGGATGAGGGAGATATCGCTGATTTAAAAATCAGCTGTGTTGCAGACATTTTTTGGGGGTGGCGAGTTTGTGGATAAGATCTGTACATTTTGGGGCAACATTTGTAGAATATAATTGCAGATTTGCGTTCTTTGCAAAAAAATACCCAATGTGAAAAAAAATCAGTCGAATCAGAGTCCAGATGAGGGAGATATCGCTGATTAAAAACAACTCTTCTTCAGAAATGTTTGTGACACCGAGACGGCTGAAGCGCGAATATGAAATTCCAGTGCCTAGATCGTAATTTGAAGAAAATGCAAAAATTTGATGGCTCTGAACTGGCAATATGGCTGGCACAAATGGAACAATATTTCACTTTGAATCACATCGTAGATGATGAAACTAAACTACATGTGGCAGCCATTTACTTGGACCTAGAAAGATGGCAATGGTGGGAGTGTCATAAAAAATGCTATCCAAGGACAAGTACTTGGCAGATGTTCACAAAATCCATTGGTGACCACTTTGACCCTAAACCTAATTTTTTGGGTCTTCTTACTAAGATGAGATAGACAGACACACAACCTAGCAAAGATTTTATTTTTACAGGAAAGAAGGAAACCAAGAAACCTAAAGGGTTATTTTCTGCTGGTATCACCTTATTGGAGGTTCATGGATATATTCAGAAGGAGAAAATCATTGTGTCTATAAATCCTAGTTTCAAGCAAAATCTTATAAATGTTAATTTGACAAAAAAATTGCAAGTTCCAACAAAACAAATGGAGCACACACAGGTTAATAATGAGCAGGTGCAAGTTTATAAAGATTTGAAGATTTATATGGATAAGTATGTATTGAATTCCGATTTTTATACTTCAAATATGGGTAACATGGATGTTTTTTTGGGATACCCTTGGATGGAATCTGTGGGTACTATCAATATTAATGTGCAGAAAAAATTCTTGAAGCTCTTATATAAAAAGAAGAAAATAACATTGTAGGATATTTCTATTAAGACCCAAGTAGAGACTATGGAGGCAGATGCACAAAGCTCTAGTGACACTGACACATCAGGTGATGAGCCCTTGATGGTTGAAAACCAAACACAAACATCAAACCAAGTACCAGAAAAACAGGGAGAATCCAAGGAGGCTGAAGCAGA
>APFE030798642.1:13771-38121 GCA_000404065.3 Pinus taeda
CCCTATGTTGGCTTGGTGGGGCCTACCCCAGGTTCAACATTAGTTAGCCAAACAAATCCCTACACTACTAGCCCTTTCGGCATCAGCCCATGGAGCGCGGATCGAAGTCTCAGCCGAAGCAGTATGGGGGGATGCTGGAACCAAGTTTTTGCACCTTGATATGGTCGTCATGTTGGTTTATTCCTTCTATTCCTGCTTTCGTGCAAGTCGTTAATTTCTAGGGCTCTGTCTACCTAGCTCCTTATTCCTCCCTTCGTTACCTCCACGAAAGGGTATGATTGACCTTCACATAGCCCTAACCTTCGGTCCAGATACTTTCACATTCTCTTTATTGACATCTTCAAATGATTACAGAATTTATCCGCCCTGTGCCCACAACTATAGGGGTCTGCACACTCAGCTATGGACTTCTACCCTAGGCCTCTTCGCATTCAGTGGCAAAGCCTATACCTACGCTACGACTCGAACTTTGAATTCTTCCCTTATCACTTAAGGCTTCTTACTACACTTCATGACTAGTTAAGACTACTTAGAGCTTACTTACTTAGATCTTTTTATACAATCCCATGGTCCACGGACCATGGGTAGATGTTTACAGCTGACTTCACTTTATAAAATTAAGGGCGGACAACCCTTTATGACTTATGACACCTTCTTACTCCGTGACCACAAAATGCAGATACTTTACAATTTTATTACAAAATTCGACCCAAAACATGGGCTTTTAGCCCCAAAACTATCCTTGGGGGATCTCGTTACCAACAGGCTCCCAACACAAACATCGTGACTCGCCCTCAAGTCACTCAGAAGGTGCAAAGATCTTAGTGCAAAGACCTCCCAGCTCAAGCCTTATGACCACAACCTCGGTCGTGCACTGTGCGGCCACCTGCTTCACATCTTCCACCATTTGCTCAGTCACTGCCTCTGAACTGTCAGCCTGAAGCTTTTGCTGAGTTACTTGTAGAGTTACAATATTTCCTTCAATAGAGGCTATCACCGTGTAAGCCTCATCCAGCCAGGGCTTCAGTTGTGCTTTTAGCACTGCTTCCTTGTGCAACACTGCATCCACCTGTTCCTTCAGTTGCTTGGACTCCTACAGCTTCGCCAATCTCTATGTGAGTGCGACGGTTCGTGCTATGCCTTTAACCTCATCATAGCACTGTTGTAGCTTGGGCGCTTCTATCTCCAGCCATTGTACATTGGGTTCCTCCTGCAAGTTCGCCACGGGGGTGTGCGATGCTCATATAGAAATGGCGAGGGTTTAGTTGGAGTTGAACCTGCGGATCACAGATTTATAGTTGAAGGCCCAACCTTCAACACCGCCTTATTGGCTTGGTGGGGCCTAACCCAGGTTCAAAGTTAGTTAGCCAAACAAATCCCTACACTACTGGCCCTTTCGGCATCAGTCCACGGAGCGCAGACTGAAGTCTCACCCAGAGCAGTATGGGGGGATGCTGGAACCAAATTTCTGCACCCTGAGATGGTTGTCATGTCAGTTTATTACTTCTATTCCTGCTTTCATGCAAGTCATTAAGTTCTAGGGCTCTTTCTGTCTAGTCCCTTATTCCTCCCTTCGATACCTTTGTGAAAGGGTACGACTAACCTTCGTGCAACCCTAACCTTCGGTCCAAATACTTTCGCATTCTCTTTATTAATATATTCAGACGATTACAAAATTTATCCACCCTGCGCACATAGCTGTAGGGGTTCGCGCACTCAGCGGCAGACTTCTACCCTAGGCCTCTGCGCACTCTACCTACGCTACTACCTGAACTTAGACTTCTCTCCTTATCACTCAAGACTTCTTACTACACTTCATGACTTATTAAGACTACTTAGAGCTTACTTACTTAGCTCTTTTTATACAATCCCATGGTTTGCGGACCATGGGTAGATCTTTACTGCCGACTTTACTTTACAAAATTAAGGGCATAAAACCCTTTATGACTTATGACACCTTCGCGCTCCACAACCACAAAATGCGGAGACTTTACAATTTTATTACAAAATTTGACCCAAAACATGCGCTCTTAGCCCCAAAACTATCCTTGGGGGATCCCGTTCGCAACAGGCCCCCAATACAAACATCGTGACTCACCCTCAAGTCACTCAAAAGATGCATAGACCTTAGCGCGAAGACGTCCCAACTCGACCCTTATGGCCGCAAACTCGACCATGCACTGTGCGGTCACCTGCTTCGCGTCTTCCATAATTTGCTCGATCACTACTCCTGAACTGTCAACCTGAAGCTTTTGTTGAGTTTCTTGCAGAGTCACAAGCTTTCCTTCAATAGAGGCTCTCACCATGTAAGCCTCATCTAGCTAGGGTTACAGTCATGCTTTTAGCACTACTTCCTTGTCCAGCGCTGCATCCACCTGTTCCTTTAGTTTCTTGGCCTCCTGCAGCTTCACCAATCTCTGTGTGAGCGCGCTGGTTCATGCTCTGCCTTTGACCTCATCATAGAGCTGTTGCAGCTCACACACTTTTGTCTCCAGCCATTGTACATTGGGGTCCTCTTGCAAGCTTTCCATGGGGGTGCATAACGCTCATATAGAAATGGCGAGGGTTCAGTTGGAGTTGAACTTGCAGATCACAGAGTTACAGTTGAAGGCCCAACCTTCAACTCTACTTTGTTGGCTTGGTGGGGCCTAACCCAGGTTTAGCGTTAGTTAGCCAAACAAATCCCTACACTACTAGCCCTTTTGACATCAACCCACGGATCACGGACTGAAGTCTCACCCAAAGCAGTGTGGGGGGATGTTGGAACCAAGTTTCTGCACCATGAGATGGTCGTGATGTTGGTTTATTCCTTCTATTCCTTCTTTCGCATAGGTTGTTATGTTCTACGGCTATGTATGCCTATCCCCTTATTCCTCCCTTTGATACCTCCGCAAAATGGTACTACTGACATTCGCGCAACCCTAACCTTCAGTCCAAATACTTTCGCGCTGCTAAGGCAGTGTATTACACAGATTCCCAAGTTATCTTAAAAATCTTACTTATCTTATTAGGTAATCAGAGTTAGCACCGTGTAAACAAATATCCTTATTTGCGTTCAATTATCCAACATAATTACATACATTCGCGCATCCCATAAGTATTATAAATGAAATTCATACAGAATATGATAAGATGCATTAATAGGAAACAAAGACACAAAAATTGTAGAATACTTCTCTTTATTGATATCTTCAGACGATTACGGACTCTATTCGCTCTGCGCACATAGCTACAAGGGTCCGAGCACTTAGCTGTGGGCTTCTACCCTAGGCCTCTGTGCACTCAGCTACAGAGCCTCTACCTACACTAAGACCCGAAACGTAGACTTCTCTCCTTATCGCTCAAGACTTCTTACTACACTTCATGACTCGTTAAGACTACTTAGAGCTTACTTACTTATCCCTTTTTATACAATCCCATGGTCTGCGGATGATGTGTAGATATTTACAGCCAACTTTACTTTACAAAATTAAGGTTGAATAACCCTTTATGACTCATGACACCTTCGCGCTACGCAACCACAAAATGCGGAGACTTTACAATTTTATTACAAAATTCGACCCAAAACATGGGCTTTTAGCCCCAAAACTGTCCTTGGGGGATCCTGTTCCTAATAGGTTCCTAACACAAACATCGTGACTCACCCTCAAGTCACTCAGCAAGTGTGGAGACCTTAGTGCGAAGATCTCCCAGCTCAACTCTTATGACTGCAACCTCGACTTGCACTGTGCAGTCGCCTACTTCACGTCTTCCACCATTTGCTTGGTGACTGCTCCAGAACTGTCGACCTGAAGCTTTTGCTGAGTTGCAAGATTTCCTTCAAAAGAGACTATCACCATGTAAGCCTCATCTAGCGAGGGTTCTAGTCGTGCTTTCCGCACTACTTCCTTGTGCAGCGTTGCATCCACTTGTTCCTTTAACTGCTTGGCATCCTGCAACTTCACCAATCTTTGTGTGAGCACAATGGTTCACACTGTGCTTTTGACCTCATCATAGTGTTATTTTATCTTGCGCCCTTTTGTGTCCATCCATTGTACATTGGGGTCGTCGTGCAAGCTCGTCAGGGCCTCGAATGACTGCTCAAAAAGTTGCGTGCAGTCTGCTACTACACTGTCAACCGCCGCTACTGCTTCTATGACAGTGGTCACCCGCTGCTCCTTTACTTTTGGTGGATTTGAAGGTTGGGCCTTCAACTGTAACTCTTTGATATGCAGGTTCAACTCCAACTGAACCCTCTCCATTTCTGTACGAGCGTCGTGAACGCCTGTGGCGAGCTTGCGGACATGCACATTGACTGGTCCTTCCTCAGCAATGGCCAACTTTAGGTCCATTCAGCATGCCTCCTTGACGACCTAAATTATACGCTTGTTCTGGTTGGTCGCCTCAATCACAACGACGATGGCAGAGTTTTGTTGTAGTGCCATCTGCTCAATGTTAATCTACTATTCACTAATCACCTGGAGGGCGTTGTGCTCACAGGCCCTCAACTCTGTAATCACTCCATACTGCAAGAGGTGGAGCACTTCACTAGGAAGCACTGCCAGGTTTAACCCTACTCCCTTGAGGGTGCTGAAAGTGGGTCTGTCAGCTTCATTCTCCTTGGTCAGTGCTCCATTGGGCAACACTATCACGCTGGAGGCCTTCGCACATAGCATATCGGTAGCTTCTGAAGTGCCGATAGCAAGGCTGGTAGACACCGTGCTAGCCTGTATCGCATAGGTCTGCGGCTCCTGCAGATGTGTCTGGATAGCCCCTAATACTAGTTGTTGTTGCTGCTCAAAATGTTGTAGGCCTTTGCGCTGACATCTCGCACCGTGTCACCGATGTCGTGTAGATCACCCTTTGTTAGTGTGATTGGGTCCAGTGATGTCTTAGTAGACTTTGATTTCTTCTTGGACCCTCCTCTCTCCTGCTCCCTTGGATGCTTGATGCAGGTAGACGTCGCATGTGGGTCCACGTCGTGCTATTATGTTCGCTTATCCGCCTCCTGCTCTGTCTCAGGTGAAGGTGACCCCATGCATTTGTCAGAGCCTTGCTCTGTTCCACCCATTTGCTTCTTTGTTTGCTGAGTGACATCGCACTCCGCCTGGGCCTTGTCAGCAGCCTCCTTCTTTCTCTTTTCGGCCAGCTACGTCATTTTTAGCTTGGCCTCCTCCTTCTTTCTCTGCACGACAGACTTTCTCCCTCCCACTGCCAAGCCTACTATGGTGTGTCACTCTACCGGCCATCAATCAAGTATTGCATCAATGGCATCATCCATTGCCAGGTAAGGAAATTCATACCACTTCTACGCAGGGTCCTTCCACGCCTTGATGGCCACATGTTGAAAATATGCTTTGAACTTTGTGTAGCCCTGCAGGTTGGCAAACACTGTAGGCAACAACCACAATTTGCAATTGATGGCCATGCGGATGTTCATCTCCATCAAGATGCAGAAGATCTTGCTGTCCTTATTCGTTGCACATCCTTGGTCACTCACAGCGAAGCATACTTCGTTGCGTCTGGTAGGTCCGGCGTGATCAAAGGGAATTGGCTGTCCTTTGGCAGATCCCATGCTGCCAACACAATCGACAGCAAGAGCCATGTGTAGTGGAACATCTTGCTGAGCTCATCTACTTTGCGCAGTTTGCTAGGAACTCTCTACGAAGATAGCCCAACCAGTTGAATTGGACTCCTTTGGCGCACTGGGATGCTAGCGCGATGACAGGCACCGGCACCTCATCAGCGCGACACTTCCTCATCACCTTCCCTTCTAAAATCTGCGTATCCACCTTTACATCAGGGTCACAGATCTTGGATATGGCATATCCACATGGCTTATTTACCAAGTTAAACTTTTCTTTCATGGCCTACGTGAGGCCCTGCTCACCACCTTTTCTACCAAATATCATGGTTGGATTTTCTCTTGTGTAAGGCAACCACGTTATCCTATGGATCAGCCTATCATTAATGGGTGTTGGCTCCTCCAGCGACAGACACCCATCATGCATCAAGCATAGCAGCCGCTTGATGACTAATACTGTAGCCAAGGTGTGGTTGTAGTGCGACACCCAAAGCAGGTTGAACAACTCTGCCTTGTCTACTCCTCCGAGCCACCTTTGCGGCTCCAATGTGGTCATTCTGGTGGTTGTATCGATGATGCGACACATCTGCTACTTGGTCGCTAGGTGTGGGAACTTCTCACGATCAACCAAGTCCCAATCTTCAAGTTTTAACAGTGGAACCCGTGCCAAGCACAGTCCTTTGAAAATAATCTCATCCGGCAAAAGAGGGGTTTGCAAGGGGGTCTTTCTCTCATTGATATCCTTCTATACCTTGGCCTTGCCCTTGCACAGAGGGATGCATTCAGGAAACTGAGTGATAGTGTCAACACCCTAGGCTTCAACTTCCTCCACATCTACTCCCATGTCCTCATCATCCATTGGGATGTCTTCGAGTTCTTCCTCCTGCGACTCTAAATTGATGGCTTTGCCATTCTCCTGTACGGTAAGCTTCAATGTGTTTCTTCTTGGTGATGCATGCACTAGTATTGTAGGCTTCTTGCCCATTTTATTCTTCATGGTCTCCTTGGTTGGGGTCGGCTTTGGTCTCGGCGTCCTCGGTGATTTGGGGACTTCCGCTAATACTTCGGCAACCTCTAGAGCAGCTACTTCTGCTTCCATCTCAATTTCTGACACCGACTCCTTTGTTTCGATATCTATAAATTCTGTGGGTGGCAACATGATGTTCTACACGAACTCCTGTGTCATCTTCGACGATGTCTCAAACACTGAACTGGTTATTTGAAGTTAATAGTGCTCACGATTCGTGTGCGGCTGAGAGCTCAACAACTCAATTCTCAAAACGCCAAGTGTTTTTCGTTGGACAACAACTTGTAATTTATAGGCAATTTTAAATTCAAACCTAACCATTCCCCTCAAATTCGGTTCATTAATGCCGGATTGGCGGCAGATTTTCAAGGATCTGCCCCATAAATGTCGTCTTAAATGCCGGTCACCCACTCCATTTGGTCACATTTATACCGTCAAATCATGAATAATGACTTTAATAGTTACTTTATGGCTGACCTATGCAATTTTTCCTTGGGTAGTGCAGCTCCCTTCGCGCTGACGTGAACACTGTGACACTTCCTTGCTTCGCACAATCTGTTGAAAATAGCAACAAGAAATGATAAAAATAAAATCCAGAATATTCCAATTTTCATTTGTCCTTGAATTAAAATCGAATTTAGTCTCACCAGCTGCTTGGAAATAATTAATTAATTCATTATGGATTACTTAGTTGGATAAATTCAAGTTAGAAGTCTTTTTGCAGTCATGCAACAGTTATCCCTTAAATTAAGGAGATTATCCCTTAATTAAGGAGATAAGATTGAGTTATATTTGAGTTGTAATTAGTTAGCTCAGTTTACTAAGTTAAGTCCAGTTAAATTAGTTCCAAACTATTTGAGGAACTAATTGTAAGTTATCAGTCAGTTGATGCATGCATGCACTCAACAAGTGTACTCCAGATAACTGAAGATTCTCTCACCAGAAACTCATGCATGTCTTTTCTGAGAAAGATCTAGTTGAGCTAAATGTCAAGGATAGGCTACTATTAGTTGCATGTGTTTTCCTATAAAGGAAACTCATCCATGTAGTCAAGGTAAGGTTCCTTGAGGATTGCGTAGTTCTGACAATGTGTTAGAGCAGTGTGTGAGAGCAGTGTTCCACTGGGTGAAGTAGATCATCCCAGAGGCATTGCGCAAGGAAATAGGAGGCTTGGAGGGCAGAGGAGAAGGTTTGTGAGAAGCCTTGTTTGCTTGTGAACATCTAGGAGGATTGTACTGAGAGCTGGCTAGCTGTGAGAGCTAAGGCTTTGTATAATTCTGATGTATTTCCACCTTGTATGATAAAACAAATAGTGGAGTTTTTAGCTGAGGTTTTCCCTTGAGTATTTTCTATGGTTCATGTGCATTGATTCTTCTTCTTATGGTTATATGTGTTCAGCTCTGATTCAACTCCATCTTTAAGCTTCCGCAAGTTTGATAGTAGAAGTAGATTATATTATTTTGCTTTGGTATATTGCATTACCTTGTTAATCTACAGTCATATTTTCTACATGATCTTAGAGGTATATTTGTAAAGAATTTGCAGAATTTCTACACAATCCTCCAATCGCACAACTCCCCAATCCGGGCAGTGTAGTTTATAGTCCCGCACCTCCTTTCAGCTACTTGGAGTGCTAAGACTGTGCTACCTCCATATAGTCACATGGCCAAACCACCGTTGTATGGCTTCAAGCGACTGCCATTCACCTTTCCTAGGAAGGGATCTCCATTCAATTTGACCAGCTGCATTGCTCCCCTATTAGTAATCTCTTTAATGGCATAGGGCCCTAACCAGTGCATTCTGAATTTGCCTAGAAATTTATCAAACTTGTTGTCATAAACAAAACCAGGTCATTTACCTTAAAGGTGCATAGCTTAATGTGCTGATCATGCCATGCTTTTTCGCGCTACTTTTGGACCTGTTGGTGAAATCCAACAAGAAATATCTCTTCCTCAAGCTCAGCCAGCTGCGCGAGCCTCTCTCCTAGGGCTCCCCAATCAGTCATACCCGTGAGTGCCGCTATACGTAGACTAGGAACAATGTATTCCATGGGCATAACTGCTTCAACACCATATACAAGCCTAAAGGGTGTTTGTCCAGTCAACTTCTTGCATGTCGTCTGATAGGCCCATAGTACTGTGCGTATGCGTAGGTCCCAATCATTTCGCTGAGTGTTGCAAACCTTAGTCAGTGCATTCTCTAGCACTTTATTGAATGCCTCCCCCATCATGTTAGCTTGCGGGTGATAAGGCATGCTCTTCTGGTGATATACTTGAAATTCCTCCGTTAGTGCGCTGATCGTTTCGTTCAGAAAGTGCGTACCGCGATCACTCATCAAAATCTTTGGACACCTGAATCACATCAGTACATACTCAAAGAGGAACTTTGCAGTAGCCACAACTGTGCAATCCTTCATCGGTTGTGCCTCCACCCATCGAGTCAAATACCCCGTCACAGTGATAATGTACCTTGCTCTCGTCTTTCCTTGGGGCTGGATGGGTCCAACAAAATCTATCACCCATTTCTCAAAGGGTTGTAATGTCATCTATGGATTCAAAGGCAACTCATCCCTCCATGATGGCTTGCTAGTCCTTTGACACACATTACACGCCTTACAATACGCTTTTGAATCCTGATGGAGGGTTGGCCACCATAACCCTACGCGTCGAATCTTCTGCGCAGTCGCTCTCCCTGCATAATTTCCTCCCGTGACATGCCCATGAGCATCCGCGAGGATTATGCTCCTTTCAAACTCTAGTACATACCATCACAATATCTCATCAGACCCCATTTTATATAGATGCGCAACAAGGATAGAAAATTATACCACGTGCACCACTAACTCATTCTTTTGCTGGAAGGTGTATCCTTTAAGGGAAGTCCTGTTGTTAGGAAGTGTATGATATCTTCAAAATGACCATCCACGACACGACTGCACGTCAGGCAACCCTTCTTCCAAATTAGTGGGCTCTTGCCCTGTTTCGATTGTGACAGATGGTCTGGTCTAGTGTTCAGTCGTCTAGGCTTCATAATAACCTCAAAATCATACTCCTGGAACAATAAGAACCATCTACAGATTCTCCCCTCAACACAGGCTTATTGACCAAGTATTTCAGTGCGGAATGATCTTTATACATCTTAAAATGGCCACCCATAAAGTAGTGTCTAAACTTCTGGAGCGCGTATACCATGGCTAATCCTTCGTGCTTGGTGGTGGAATAATTCCTCTCCACCTTGGATAACCTTCTGCTTGTGAACTCTATAGGATTGTCCAAGTCTCCTCCGCTAGCGTGTGTCAGTATTGCTCCCAACACTATACATGACACGTCAACATGTACATGAAACTCCTTCTTCCAATCCGGGAAGACTAGGATCGGCGCGGTGACCATCTTTTCTTTCAATACATCCAAGCTCTTCTTACTATCCTCATTCCAGCAGAATGTGACATCCTTTTTCAACAACTTCTCCATAGGTGTGGTGATCTGGGCATAGCCTTTGATAATTTTTCTGTAATATCCTGTATGTCCTAGGGTAGTGCGCAACTGTTTCACACTCCTTGGTGCTTCCAAGTTAAGTATCACTGCGATCTTCGCAGGATCTACCATCAGTCCGTGTCTACAAATCACATGACCCAGCAGGGTCCCAAAAGGAACACAAAAATGACATTTCTTCTGATTGGGCGTGATCTGGTATCTTCAACAGGTATTTGACATCAGGCAAAAACTTTCCACATGGTATTTCACCAGCCCAAACACAGTCCAGTCATCAAAGTATACTTCCAAGAACTTATGAATAAATTCCTTGAACGCCGCAATGACTACACGCAAAAAAATCATAGGTGCATTCTTCAATCCAAAAGGAATTACAGTGTACTGAAAACACCCCCACTCAGTCATGAAGGTTGTTTTTCTACTATCCTCCTGCACGATTTGATCTGATGGTACCCAGAGAACCCAACAGTGAAGGAATAGGCTTCCTGGCCACCTACATTGTCCAACACTTCATCAGTGAACGGATTCAGGAAGGGATCATTTACACACACATCATTCAACTTCTTGAAATCTATGAATATCCTTATTTCATCCTTCTGCTTCTTTTCCTATACCACCATTGGGCTTACCCAATCAAATTATTCTACACACTCAATGGTGCCTGCCGCGAGCATCTTGCCTAGCTCTAAGCGGACCTTCTCCTTATACTTTGAATTGAGACGGTAAGGTCTTTGATTAATCGGCTTCGTGTCGGTCTTCAACGTGATATTCATAACACCTAGGTCCCTGATTATCCATTTTAGATCCGTAAAATTGGTAGGGAATAAATCTTGGTATTCGCAGAGAAATTCAACAATCTAATCCACTATCACATCATCCCAGTAATCTCCAATCTTCACAAATTCGGGCTCTGCCTCTGTACCAATGTTTACTTGTTTCATTTTCAGTGGCACGGTTATATCCAGATTCTCAATCTGCGGTCCTTCAACCTCATGGTGACCTTCTGTTTCAGGGATGTTAACCTTTTGCGGATCCTCATCTTCTTCTTCAGCGGTCATGTTATAGCATTCCAGTGCGTGACTCAACTAAGTAGTCTATTTGGGTTGAATCAGGTCCAAAGGATCTTGTGGTATCCTAAAGATCGTTGCTTTCACTTCTTGTAGCGCCTCGTCAATACAGTCAAACCTGTCTTCAAAGCTGAATGTCATTATGAATCCTTCGCGTAGAATATCCCATTCACCTGTACCATGGTGAAGCTCTGTTTCTAAGTACCAGTTCATTGGGATGACATCCAGGGTGTGACAAAACAAGCACACCCATTCAGGTTGGGGCTTCTCTCCACAAGCCTGAGCCCATTTGGCCAAGTGCGTGCATGGATCATCCTGCCTATCATATTTTTCTGTCATTCATACCTTCGGATTCCCAAAGCCTGTTCTCATTATCCTCCTACAATCGTGCCAATCATCAAAGCTACCTTTGTGCGTACCCCACCACCTTGCAAGCATAGTGCACAGTGCCCAATCCAAAGCCTGAAAGCATTGCTTCTCTGGTACCTCCCTCTCGAATGCATCCAAAAAGATATCTATATCATTCAGGCCATCATAAGTGGGCAAATTTCTTATCTCTGACAGCACAGCGCAGCGACCGTGTCATCATGTTACAAATCAGTGTGGTTACCTCATGTAACCGATTCTGCCAGTGCTCTAATTCTTCATCAGAGTATGAGGTGCAAGAAATCTCGCATTCCCATGTAATTCATCCATCCGCTGTTAGATTCAACCAATCTTGGTGTCGCGCTGTGATCTTATATATACAGTCTAGATCGTCATTGATCTCATAATCGCGGATTGGTTCAGTATAGTTCAACCCTTTAGTAGGATCTAGGGGTACTACTACACAAAGCGATTTCTTTTCAAAGATTATCTTTCACTTCTTCAGGTTGATTCCCCTTTCATATCAGTAGCCCAATCAATGCCAAGGAGCATAGGGTAGGGGTTGCTGTCATCCACAATTTCTGTTACTTCAAAGTCATCCAGCACGCTCGCGCCTTCAATATCTACAGTCACCCCTTGCGGCCACCCCATGGGGATGATATTCTGCTGATTTTCCATCCTTAACTGAATTGGAGACCACTGCAGCATGGGTCTTCCCATCCGTTCCTAAGTTTGTTTCGGTAGGGGGTTCCCATCTGACGCCAGATCCAAAATAACCAAATCCATTTCATACTCTCCTATCTATGTGATCAACATCATCTCTCGTCCTATCCTTGTTTTATGCTTACCAATTTTTCGTACCACGCACGGTTCACCCAGCGTATTTCTGACGCATCTAATTATAAGCTCCTGTAATCCCTTCACAACCTTGCTATCGCGTAGAAACTTCATGCAGGCCTCTAGGATGGTTGTAAGCATAGAAGGGTCCATCTCTTGATCAGGTTTATCCTTGCTCCCTGAGGTGGAGGCCTTAGCGAAGCTCCTCTTTTCTTCCATGAAGGTTTCGCGTGCGAGCTCCAAATCAAATTCAACCTCCTTTGACTGGGCTTTGCGAACCCATATGTTGTCTTCAGGTTGTTTCCCTTATCATCCCCTGTTGCAATTCCACTTTGGAGCACTATATTTACATTTGGATCCTCTTCGGAAGGCTCAAACCTCATCATCTGTAGGTTTTGAGTCGGATGATGTGGTAACACCCCTTTGTCACGTATGCTTGCTATCAACATAGGACAATCCTTTGTCTCATGATCAAATAGAGTGCAATATTTGTACGACGAACGCGTTGGGTTAGTGCAATCGCGGGCATAGTGTCCTGGTCCTCTGCAATTGTAGCAAATCAACTGTCCCTGACCTCTACCAGATCCTCCTCTGCCTCGGCCTCATTCGCGCCCTTGAAAGCCTATTTCTTGCCATCCCTACACTCTAGTATGGGGGGCACGTTTCTACTTGAACCCTATAGGCGGGTGTTTTGTCCATCATCAATTCATAGCTTCTGCAGTTTCGCTCATCATGCCCTATCAACCTACAAAAGTTACAAAACAATTGTCGTGGTGCTTGTACAAACTTCTGTAACAAATGATAGTTATTCGTGGCATGTTTTCCTACTACCTAACATATAACACACCACAATGCAGGCCCCATGCTTGGTTCTGCTTGAGCTTCCAGCCTCAAAGGCATTGTGCCTCCTCCTACCATGTAGTTCATAAAGACCGGGAAATGGTCTTTGTCATGCCCCTGACCCTTGCATTTTAGGCACCATACCTCTTCGCGCACCTTTCGTCGAACAATTTTGTCCTGCTTCAAACTTTGCATATCTAGGTAAAGATTTTTCAACTGCACATGGATTTGCTGAACCCATAGATTTGGATCTTGCATCAGTGTTTCATGCCATCTCATTGCAATATCCAAGGCCTCTACCTGAGTCGTTATCTTCTGTTGTGATAGTGCAACATTTAGGTGTGGCAGGAGTGAAACCACAAACCACTCACGATGTTGTTTGTTTGTCAAGTTCATATTAGCTTCGTAGATCTGACACTTCAACCTCTGATCTAATTCCCAAGGTGTCTCGCCTAGCTTCATTACAATTTATTTAAACCCTACAATTGATTGTGCCTTAGATTTAGGCCTACTGAATTCTTTGTTCAGCGTGGTTTGGATGTCTGCCACTCCAGCATTTGGATTATCATTAGAGTACTAAATGTACCAGGTTAGTGCGCGATCATGTAACACACTAAATAGTGTTTCCTTCTTCAAGTGATCATCTGTAATGCCTTGAGATTCCCATACAACTTTCACCATGAATTAGAACTGGTCCGGGTCCTCATTTCCAAGCCTTTAAACAAAGGTAGCTTCACGAAATTTTCCATGCTGAACCGCAATGGAGGTGGAGGTGGTACGGGTGAAGTCATAGGTGACGGTGGTGAATTTGGAGGTGGTGTGGGTGGAGGTGGCAATCGCGGAAATCCTTGTATTATTAACTAAATAGCACTTCGCGGAGAAGCCTGCGCTACTCCCTCTTCGTAACCTCATGGAGGTGAAATTAATGGACTATATTCAAGACCCTTTCTTCCTTTGTTCCTATAAGCTTTTCCACTTTGTGTAGCTCTGAACATCAAGGTAGCTGCATAACCTACTTTTCACACAGTAAAATTTTAATCCAGGTATTGAGAGAGTTCAAGTG
Source organism: Pinus taeda (assembly GCA_000404065.3). NCBI lineage: Eukaryota > Viridiplantae > Streptophyta > Pinopsida > Pinales > Pinaceae > Pinus > Pinus taeda. Next base: position 28,026 of record APFE030798642.1, read on the forward strand.
CTTACCTCACTGGCCTTTGAAAAAGTGTCGCTTTGCCTCGTTGTAGCTGACTGAGGTATCGATTGCGAATTCAGTCACAAATCCTCCTATGATGCGATCGAGCCAATGATTGACAACACGGGAAATATTATCCTCAGAAGCTTCCAATCTCTGTACTAACTCTGGGGTTCCAACAATAGGACCATCAAGTCTCCACCTTCCTTAGCTATCTGTTAGCTTCATGATCCACTCGTACAACTCAATCAGAAAGGAAAAAAAAAGATCTCATGTATTTCTGTATACAGGTACTTGTCCAACCACTATTCCTTGGTCAGTCGTGGGCTTATGTTCTCCTGCACCGCAAATTCATGGATCTTCCTATCTAACCAGTCTTCGATCTCTTTCTTAGTTAGATTTCAGTGATATGACATCACACATCTCTTATGCAGATTCTAGTCTCGGCAACGGAACCATTTGTTGGCTTGGTGGGGCCTGACTCGTGTTTAACGTTAGTTAGCCAAACAAATCCATAAACTACTAGCCCTTTTGGCATTAGCCTACGGAGCACAGACTAAAGTCACACCCAAAGCAGCACGGGAGGATGCTGGAACCAAGTTTTCGCACCCTGAGATGGTTATGATGTTGTTTATTCCTTCTATTCCTGCTTTCGCATAGGTCGTTAAGTTTTAGGGCTCTTTCTAACTAGCCCCTTATTCCTCCCTTCGATACCTCAACGAAAGGGTACGACTGACAATCTGCAGCCCTAACCTTCGGTCCAGATATTTTCATGCTGCTAAGGCAACATATTTCACAGATTCCCAAGCTATCTTAAGAATCTTACTTATCTTATTAGGTAATCATAGTTAGCACCGCATAAACAAATATCCTTATTTGCATTCAATTATCCAACATAATTACATACATTCGCGCATCCCATAAGTATTATAAATGTGATTCATACATAATATGACAAGATGCATTAACAAGAAACAAAGACAAATAATTTGTATAATACTTCTCTTTATTGATATCTTCAGACGATTACAGACTCTATCCACCCTGTGCACACAACTACATGGGTCCGTGCACTCAGTTGTAGACTTCTACCCTAGGCCTCTGCACACTCAGCTGTAGAGCCTCTACCTACTAAGACTCGAAAATTAGACTTCTCTCCTTATCGCTTAAGACTTCTTACTACATTTCATGACTCGTTAAGACTACTTAGAGCTTACTTACTTAGCTCTTTTTATACAATCCCATGGTCCCTGGACCATGGGTAGATATTTACAGCTGACTTTACTTTACAAAATTAAGGGTGGACAACCCTTTATGAATCGTGACACCTTCGTGCTTCACGACCACATAACGCAGAGTCTTTACAATTTATTACAAAATTCGACCCAAAACATGGGCTTTTAGCCCCAAAACTCTCCTTGGGGGATCCTGTTCCCAACACCCTGATTGATCTTAGGGCTGTCATCAATGTGATGACTAAAGAAACCATGATGAAACTAAACCTCCAAGGATCCTTCAGAAATACCACTACAAGCCTGCAACTTGTAGATAGATCCAAAGTCGCTCCTGAGGGAGTTGTTGAGGATGTAATGGTCTCCATTGACTCATGGGAGTATCCTATTGAATTCTTGGTTCTCCAGCCCAAAATCAATTTCAATGGTTATCCTCTCATCTTGGGAAGGCCATGGTTAGCCACTATTGAAGCTTACATTAGTTGCAGGGCTGGGAACATGACCATTAAAATTGGGCATTTGTCCAAACAATTGGTATTGTACCCTCTTGCTCAACCATCCAATGAGCATGACTTACCCTTATGGCTAGAAGAGGAGGAGGAAGATGAAGTGTATCATATAACATCCCATCCAATTTTTACCCTAGATGTTGTTATAGGAGGGGGGAAACCTGATGAAGATTACCTCATTGACTAGATCTTCCAGACCAACCCCCAGTACCATGCTTCTTGACGATCTTGTGAAAGAGTTTGAGAGTAGTCCTTGGAATGAATTATACTTAGTTGACCCAAGTTATGCCCATGTCAAATTCTAGAATTTGGTCCATCTATAACCTTGAGTATTAATCCCTCTCTCTCATCTAACCAAGAAAAGAAGTTGTGCAATATGCTGAGAGAACACTTAGATGTCTTTGCTTGGAACTATAAATAAATGAAGAGGGTGCATCCCTCGGTTTTAATTCATCACATATACATCAAAAAGGGATTCAAACTTGTGCGCCAACCTTATAGGAGAATGACCTGAACCCTCAAGGACATAGTAAAGGAAGAATTTCAAAAGTTTCTGGATGTAGGGTTCATATACCCCATCTCAGATAGTGAGTTGGTTTCCCCTCTAGTTTTGGTCCTAAAGAAGAATGGGAAGTTGAGGATCTATGTCGATTACAGAGAATTGAACAAAGCCACCAAGAAGGACCATTTCAATTTTCCTTTCATTGACCAAGTTTTATATGGTCTTGCAGGGAAGAAGTTCTTCTCTTTCCTGGATGGATTATGTGGTTACAATAAGATCCAGACCATCCCCGAGGATCAGGACAAAACTACATTCACATGTCCATGGGGCACCTTTGCTTATAGGGTCCTCCCTTTTGGTCTATGCAATGTCCCTAACACTTTTCAAAGGGAAGTTCTGAGCATATTTGTTGAGTTTGTCCATGACTATGTGGAGATCTACATGGATGATTTCACTCCCTATGGGTGTGACTTCCTCGAGGTTCTCTCTAACCTAGGAAAAGTCCCAAGAAAATGAATTGAAATGAACCTCTCACTTAGTCCTGAGAAATGTGAATTATTAATGAATGCAGGGACTATCCTTGGCCATTCAATATCTCAGGAGGGAATACAAGTGGACCCAAACAAGATTTCCATCATCAAAAGGGTCCCTAATCCTCAAAAGAAAAGGGATGTTAGGAGTTTCTTAGGATTAGTTGGATATTATAGGAGGTTTATCAAGGACTTTAGTAAAGTGTCTTCATTGTTGTTTCGATTACTAGCCAAGGACCAAGAATTTCATTAGACAAATAGCTGCCAAGAGGCCCTTGAGATTTTGAAAGAGAAATTAACCACTGCATCCATACTTAGGGGCCCAAATTGTGCTCTACATTTCCATATCCATTTGGATGCATTTGACAAAGCTGTGGGGGAATCCTTGGGACAAATATATGATAAGTTACCCTATGCCATTTTTTCATTAGTAAAATTTTGTCTAAGGCTGAATTGACCTAGACTATAACTGAGAAATAACTCTTAGCTATTGTACACTCCTTAAAAAAATTTAGATAATACATCACTAGATACCTAATTTTTATGCATACTGACCATGCATCTATTAAATATTTGATGAATAATCTTGATGTGAATGCTAGAACCATTAGATGGTTGCTATTGTTACAACAGTTCGATTTAACTATCATTGACAAGCCATGAAAAGAAAATGAAAGCTACAGATATTTTGTCTAGACTTGCTTTTCTTGCAAATGATGAAGGGATGGTCAATAATCAACTTCAATATGAGAACCTATTTTATATCTCTGTTCTCTCTCCATGGTTTGTTGACATAGCAAACTACCTAGTTTCTGCAAAATTTCCACCAAATTCGTTATCTAGGGAAAACAACAGAATTGTAAGGAAAAGCACCCCTTTCACTTGGATTGGGGGTAATCTCTTCAAGTTGGGACTAGGTAAGGGGAGTGGAAGTCTTTGGCATCCCCTCAGCTTCCCATGATGGGCCTTGTGGAGGTTATTTTGCTGCCAAGAGAACAAATTTCAAAGCTCTACGAGATGGATATTATTGGCCCACTCTCCACCAAGATGTAAGAAGGTATACCAACACACGTGATTAGTGCCAGAGGATGGGAAAACCCACACCCAGGGATGACATGCCTCTACAACCTCAAGTGGTCTTGAAGCCATTTGACAAGTGGGGCATGGATTTCATTGGGCCAATTGATCCACCATCAAGGCAGAAAAAGTACATCATTGTGTGCATTGATTACTTAACAAAGTGGGCTGAAACAAAGGTTGTCAAAGCAAAAACATAGGAAAAAGTGGCTGAGTTCTTAAGGGAAAATATCTTCTACAAATTAGGGCAGCCTAAGGAGATAGTCATCGATAAGGGATCTCAATTCACATCACATCTGATAAAGAATATTCTAAGGCAACATCATATCAAACATAAAACATCTACTACCTATAACCCTTAGGAAAATGGGAAAGTAGAGGTTACAAATAGGGCATTGGAGAGCATCCTCACCAAGGTTGTGAGCAACAAGAGGATATATCAGGCAGAAATATTAGTGGAGGTAACTTGGGCCTATAACACCACTTGGAAGACAACAACTAGGTTCACTCAATATGATTTGGTTTATGGAAGGAAATCTCTACTTTCTATTGGGTTTGAGTATATTACTTTTAGAATGACAGCCCAATTGGACTTAGATGTCACCAAAGCACAATAAAAGAGGCTCCTCCAATTGAATGCCTTGGATGAGTCCAGAATGCCCTCCTACACATTGAAGTTATACAATTGAAAAGGAAGGTATGGAATGATAGGCATATCAAGAACAAGGTTTTTCAAGAAGGAGATTGGGAATTATTATGTGATTCTAGGTTCAAGGATTACAAAGTAAAACTGATGACAATATGGTTAGGCTCATACCTGATAGAAAAATGCCATGACAATGGAGCTGGTCAAATCAAGACCATTGATGAGGAAGGGATTCCCTGGCTTGTCAATGGCTATGGGTTGAAGATATACATAAAACCTATGTCTAAGGAAGTCAATTTGATTGGAAGTGTCATAGCTTCCAGTCGACAACATTTCTAGATACTTTTTTGTATAAAAAAAAAAAAGAGGAAAAAGAGAAAAAAGGAAAAAAGAAAATAAAATAAAAGGCCTGGATGAAAAAATTTATAAGGGATCTGAGGCCAACTCTTGGGTTGAAAACCTCTTTGAGGCAACCTAGGAGAAAAAAAAAAAGAGAAGAAAAATAATAAAGATCGCTAGGTGAAAACCTCTCTTGAGGCACCTAGGGAAAGCATACAGGTTGAAAACCTCCTTTGAGACAACCCATGTGTCTCCAAAAAAAACAGAGAAAGAGAAAACACACACACACACAAGAAATGGATATACACCATGCCTGATATTTTTTTTGTCATTTTATAGGATTAAAGACAGATGTAGTTTCCATGGCTACATGGAAAAAATTCTCAAGATTCCCTTCACTCCTCCATCCATACACTTCATATCCATCATCCAAACTCATGTGATCACCCCTCTCCACCATCCCATTAGCCCAAAATTAAAGTTTCACCCCCTCTCTGGACTACTACGAGAAGGACCTGTAAATGCTATAGGATGGTCTTGTAGTGCTACATAAGGTTCTGAAAAGCTACAGGAGGGAGATCCGAGGAAAAGGACAACCCAACTTGACCCTGAAAATGATGAATGAGGTTCCCCCACCATGGTCCACCATCCATCCATCACAAATCCATCCCATTTCATAAAAATAAAATAAAATATTTTCCACTAAAATTACTCGACTTTGTCTTACCCTTCTTGAAAACTTTTGGAGAAGTACAAAGAGGACATAATCTTCATTTCTACAAAGCTACACTACTCCCTCAAAGTCCTAACATTGTCCTCAAGACATGTTGCATATGTTCTCATCACCCCCATGCAGCTTGAAGACCCCAGAGGGAAAGGAGAGGACAACTACAGGAATGAGAGATCCTCTTGTAGCAGCCTATGCACACATCACATAAAGCAATAATCCTATTTGTTTCTTATCAATAGGGGGTGATGGAAACTTATGAGGCCACACTACAGTAGTCATATCACTCCCAGAAATACTCTCCACTAGTAGTAACAACTTGGACATCGGCAAGGTACCTGCACACATAACAAACACAATAATCAAATATCACGAGGGGAAATGAAGAATACACAAGAAGGAAACACAAGTCAAATCCCTTGATGCCAATAAATAAAGAAGCTCCAACTTCACCATCCTTGACGACCATATGAAGCTTCTTTTATGACAATGAAATTACAGCCCAACAATGAGAAATGACAACACCCTAAGTAAGTCTCCTCTTAAAAACATAAAAATTAACGCCACCCGCAACTGCTTCATCGGGATCTAATAACACCCATCTAAGCTCACACTAAAGACAAGAGAAATTGGAGACACCTCCCCCAACAAAGTGGACCTTGTAAAAGAAACAAACTCCCGTCACATGTAGAATATTTCTCCACAACACCAATAGCAACTACACCAACAAAAACTGCACTAGCACCAATCGCAACAACTTCTCCACCCAAAGCTGCCTATTTCAAAACCTAATTATTCATAACCGTTTTTGTTAAAAGCAGTCTATTGGTTTTCTAATTTGGAGGTGTGGTCTCTATCTATGGATGTGCCCATGTCAATGTATTCCTCAACAATGCTCTCACTCATTCAAGCGCTAAATGGAACACATGTTTACTGAGAGGATGTATAAAAACTATACAAAGGAATCGAGATATATGGAAAGTTATGAAAACAAATTTTTTTATCATATATTATTTCATTTGTTTACAATGTTTTCATGTGTGGGTTTTGTACCTTCATTCATCTCTTATAGAGAAAATCCAAAAACTCTTGATCATGAGCAAGTTAAAAATAAAAAGTTTGGTTTCTTATGAGATAATGTTAAGTTAATCTGGAGTAGCTACCATCGAAGCAATTTCTATGGTGTGCCTTATAAGATATCTAAAAGCAATTGAGAAACTGAGAGTAGGTAGATGGCGTAAAGTTATCTTCAATGAAGACATGAGTGAAATAAACAAAACATGGATAAGACAAAACAACAAACGGATGCAAAAATTGATTATCTACCTCAATGCATGTCCCACAAATAGCGAGTTAAATAATTTTAAAATTAAAATTATGGAGAAGTTTTGTAAGCATATATGAGGAAAAGAGTTAGCTAGAAAGAATGAGTACTATGTTGAGTAATTCAACCCCACTTGTGATCTCCAACAAAAGGAGTACATTGGGGCTAGCATTCTGTGGATACCATTTCATGTCATTTCAATAAGATACCAAGAAATTAAAATATTGGAACTGAGATTTAGATTTTTGCTTGCAATACATTTTATGACAAATAATCATCATTATTTCAATATTGCTGTAGGTTATAAATATTCTTTTGAAAATTTGGGGAAAAACTATAACACTAGTAACCCAAATATTATGACTTGTCTTTCTACCTGTAGACTATGTAGAGCCATAAATACAGGCTTTAAAGAGATTTTGTTCAAAATATTTCTTACCCAAAAGCATATTCTTAAATTTCTTCAAACCAATCGTTGTTGTTTTTTAGGACTTTGAAGTAGGCATCTAATTAATATTATATCTTACATACAAAGATCTAAAATCCATCCATCATTAATGAGTTAGAGTTATGACTTTTTCTTTGCTTTGTAAATATCTTATGTACAATTTTCAATGAGCTTTCATGAGATTATTTGAATCCCCTTTTTTATTTTCATTAAAGAAAATGACATTAACCTCTAATGAAATAAAATAATTTATGCCTTTGACTTGCAATCCATTCCCCAAGTGTACATAGCATCCCCTTAAGAGATCACCCTTTAATCAATGATCCTAGGTTCTCCCTGTAACTAGCCATAGTCCTTCAATAGGCCACAGGCCAATTATACCTATCAATGATCTTTTTGTTCATTTTACCATGGTGTGACGTTGTCGTAGGGTTATTCCCATATCATGAGTCTCTTGTTTCTTAATAGGGTCAGTTAGATCTCCCCCTTGTAGGAAGGGTCAGTTTCATCCATACCAAGAACGTGTTGAAGGGAAGGAATAATTTATTGGAAGAACTCACCCATTAGGTAGGATGGATCAATGCTTTATACGTTACATACCCAATTCCCATATAATTTATCATGGGAATTTTAAGTCCCCACCATGCCAACAAGTATTAAGTCATGTAAGTAAGATGGAAATCCATATATGTATATATGTATGTATCCAAGATTTATAAACTTTTTCAGGTTTATTAATTGACACGTGTCAATTTTGGAAGTAAGCATACGGTGGTACCATTATTCCCTAGTTCTACCAATGGAAGGATAATATAGAAAATAATGGGGAATAAGCCCCTACTATCACTTTGGTATTCCCTTAGTAATCCAACATTGGAGGATACACATTCCTTATGAAAATATTCAAACACCTAGATCAACACCCTCTCCCTCCAAGTTATCACTAGATTAGCACATTCCAATCCCAACCATGCACATATAGAAAGCCCACACATATCATTCTTTAATACTAACCATAATTCATCTAATCCAACGAGAATGAGTTCAGAGCAACGAATAGAGGAAAAGGTAGCTTCCATTATATTAATTTTTACTTAAATATTAGTTACAATTATTTGTTTATACCTTAAATCTTTATTTTATAGGTTTCTATATATATAATGTAAGAAGCCACCCACAATTTGCATTGAAGCCATAGACTAGCCATGTGAAATCATCTTCATCTATTAGAAACATCATGGAAGAAACTTCCTTCAAAACCATGGAAAGGGAAATTACTTCCCACCACTAATATCACAACCATAGAGATGTCTATTCAGAAAGCGTAAACAGCTACATGGTCCTGCATTCTTGTGGCTAGAGGTCTTTAAATCAATCACATCTTCAATCTTTAGTGATGTCGTATCCAATGAAATTTTCATTCGCCCATATTCATTCTAGTATGAGTCCTCTTATTTCCCAATTTGCCACCTATACTTCTTATTTTCTAGATAAAGATACAGTAAGCACTTTAGAAAATTTGTACAACTTAGTACTAAATGTTGATAACAACAATTTTGAGAGCTTTCATGCCATAGTTCCTCACAATCACTAAATCACGCTATCATAATACACCCCATCAAAGAGCATCCAATGTTGCCTAGAAGGATTCTTTGAGTTCTTGAAGGAGTATTCTATCATATGCTTCTACTAGAAATTTTCGAGGGGAAAAGTAATGCAACCATCGAGGAATCCCATTTGGACCAATAAAGCAAGCGAAATAAGAACCTAGTTGTAGGGCATCCATGGTATTGATAACAACAGAGGTGAATGCTTAAAGTTTACGAGCAACTTGTTGAGGAGGCTAAGATTTTTACACCACCTGACTTAGCCCTATTGAGGAGGCAAGTGAATGCTTAAAGTTTATAAGATACTTGTCAAGAATCTCATTGAGCAAGTTGAGAGGATATTTGAGGATGACAAAGGGACAAGGCGTCATAGAAAATTTTAGGGGCGAATGTTCGCCCTTTGGCGAAATTAAGGGGTTTTAAATTTTTAGTGGGCGAATATTTTGTATCATAGTACATTTTTACAAATCACCTCAAATAGCCCACCTTATTTTAAGGGAGAGGGTAAAAAAGGTAAATTTAGCCCTTGAAATTAGGAGTTACAACCTTCCATTCGCCCATTTTCAAGAATAGGTTTTATTTAAGTGAATCCATTCGCCCATTTTCAAGAATAGGTTTTATTTAAGTGAATCCTATGGGTCAAACACCATATTTATAAAAGAGATAAGGTAAATTAATAAAAATATAAATAAATGAGAGGTATGGTAAATAAATAAAACATTTTTTATATTACTCAAAAGGTATGGTAAATAAATAAAAATATAAATAAACTAGACGCGTGGTAAATAAATAAAACCTCTTTTTATATTTAGTCCATAACCCTCATTCTATTTATGAAGGCTCAAGAAAGAGGTTTTTATTTAAGTGAATCCTATGGGCCAAATACCATATTTGTAAGGTATGGTAAATAAATAAAAATATAAATAAATAAATGAGAGGTATAGTAAACAAATAAAACATTTTTTTTTATATTTACTCCATAAGTCACCTTATATTTACGAATACTCAAAAAATGTATTATATTTAGGTGAAACCTATGGGAAAAATACTATGGGACAAATACCATGGACTAGATTGTTATTAATACCATGCAAAAAAACATTATTAACCCTAATATTAGTATTAATAAAAATAAAAATGGCATGGTATTGACCCATGGTA
>APFE030798649.1:0-11266 GCA_000404065.3 Pinus taeda
GGTGGTTGCAAGGGGTTGTTGGCTGCCGGCTTAAGTCAAATCCAAGAGAAAAAATTTCCTATGGGTGTCACCCACTGGTGGTGGGTAACAGTACATCCAGTACGATGGAGTCATGCTGGAGGGGTACACTGATGTCGATTGGAAGGCAGTACATTTGACAGGAAGAGCACTTCTGGGTGCAGTTTCAGTTTGGGATCAGGAGTAGTCTTTTAGTACAGCAGGAAACAGAGACCAGTGGCGCTGAGTTCTGCAGAGGCCAAGTACATGGCTGCCAAATGGCAGTATGCTAGGCTATTTGGCTTCGGAAACTCCTTGTTGGGTTTTTGATAAGGAGCTGGATCCGATTGTCATTCACTGTGATAATTAGAGTTCTATTAAACTCCCTAAGAATCTAGTATTCCATGACAAGTCAAAGCATATTGCGATCAAGTACCACTTCACCATAGATTGTGTGCAAAAGACAGATCTCTCCTTGTTTGAGCATTTGGCTTTTCTGCTTTTTTACTTTTAATGAGGTAATCATGCATGCACGACAACATAATTCTTAATTTACATAAACGATGTTAATTATTTATAAGGTTTCAAGTACACGACAATTTACTAATCTGTAGTGATTTATGACCCCTCAAAATCCTTTTTCTCTCAAACGAGGTGCTAGGGGAACAAGAACTTAACCATGAAGGAGAAATAAGAAGTAAGAACCATTGGACAGACCATAGCCTTTAATAATAAATCTATAACAATTCCGAAAGGACACTCAGACAGTAGGACTTGAGATTTGAAACCAGCAATTCATTTGCATGCTGGTGACGAACTGGGCACAGTCAAACACTTAGAGGATGGCCTTTATTGGTCTTATCAACAGGCGAAGCCACACATAATAATCACATGCAGACAAAAAGACTTGAACGCTGAGGGTAGCATTTTACCAGTATCTGCTTACCACAAAACTGAGGACTCGACTCTCAAATGCAATAGGAAGCTTACCACAGTTCCTTCTTTGCACTATTTTCAAAAACCATAATGTCAGCCATGAAATATATGAAGAAGTGAGGAGAATTTAACTTAAGGGAAAATCCAAGAGCACAGAAAGAACTGAACTGCAACTCTGACTAGCATACATATTGCTATTGATCTTGAATACCATATTTTTATCACTCAAGAACGCTATGACAGAGAAAACTGGGCATTGCCTTACTTATTTGGGTTCGTTGCTAACACAAAACTAATCATGTTCAGTTCAACTTGCACAGTGAGTTACCAAGGGGTTTCCCTGTTACCAGGTATCATCCACTGTCCACATTGGAAGCCATAGCAGATTGTGTAGAGACAACGTGATTGGTCTGTGGAAAAAGACAATCAAGCCACTAAATCAAGAAGGGCACTATTTCCATACTTAATTGCTTTATGATAAAACTTTTCATAAAGCGTGTACCGCTTCAAAATTTGAGGTTCATGTTCTTTGGGAGGTATTGTGCATGTTCAAAATAAATCTACAGGAATTGAGCTGCTGGCTACCAAATGTCAAATGCCAGCATGTTATATAGCATTCACTGGAAACAAAATATTTTCAAGGAAATGTAGTGGAAATGAAAAAAATGTGTTTTCCCAAAAAATGCAAGTAAGTGGTATATACCTACAAACCATAAGCAAGTTTATTGAAAAATCGGTGAACTATACTGAAGGGAAAAGAAAGATACAGAAATTGGAGGGTTTAGATACAGAAATTGGAGGGCTTATTGGCAGACCAGTTTCTTAGATAAGTTTATGGGAATTGAACTACTGGTTACCGGTTGACAGTTCAGAAAAATACCAGTTAGACCAATTTAGCACTCACTAAAAGCAAAAGAAATTGAAGGAATGCCACAGATTCACATTGGTGGAAAACCGAAGTTTCACATTGCGGAAATGAAAAATAAATGTTTGCCCAAAAAACGCAAAACAGAGCGTTAAACATCCCGATTAAATATGCAAGTAAACTGAAATACAGAAAAAATTAAAATATATTGAAGAGAAAACAGAATTGCATAATTTGGACAGTTGAGTTTCCTACGAGTTTCTTTGGGTAGGCGACCGATCAAGATCAAGATGGGGTCAATCTTGGTCGATTTAGACGAGCGTATGTGGGGATGCCCCCATCTTTGCAACGTTTTGTATTGATGCAACTGCAGTAATGAATTGGCAATAACGGAAAAAAGTTCGTGTGCTTCGTTGGCTTTGTGATTATATCAGGGAAATGCCAATTCCAAAATGAAAAACAAGAATGGATTTCTTGTCTTCATTTGTAGAGTTATTCTTTACTGCATGATTGAGGGATTTTGCCTTCATTTGATATGTATTTTTACTTATATTTTTTTCTCGAAAGTAAATGCCCTAGGAATTTCTAATTTGGCTTTCAACATTTGCTGTACATTTGAGTCCCACTGTCGCTGTGGACATTAATATAATCTCTCTTTCTATAGTTTCTTTGAGTCACAATGACTACATTTTGTCATTCATGTGTAATCTCTTTTGTTTGAACAAAATACATAATAGAATTGAAACCTGCAAATCAATCTTCAGCACAGAAAACTGGCATTTGAAGTAAAAAGCATCCTCTCAACCTTCAACGGTATATCATTGAAAGCGTTGATTGAGAATAACGTATAGATCCAGGACAGGTGACTAAGAACTAATATGTCAGAGAAAGAAATGTTACCAGGGATGGATTATAGTGTAATGTATCAGATCAGAATCTAACAAAAATAGGCCTCCAACAAGCACAAGATGAATGCCAACCAGTCCTGTCTTGGTTCCCCATGTAGATTTCTCTGCTGAAGAATGAAACAGAAGTCCTCAATTCAGCTCAAGTAAGAAATTTAAGCAACAGAAATAAATAGTCGACAGCTAATCTGAAACTCACGCATGCAATCCTTGAAGCAGGTATTGAATTCTGTGGCAGATTGAATCCTCATGTCACCCAACAAAATATATTTGGACTACCCTTTTAATGATTGTGTTTAATAGAGAAACCCATCAAAATCCTTTCGTATCATGGGCGTCTCTGGTGATACCCAGCTGGATCAGACCGTTAATCTCCTCGTAACAAGAATTTGCAGAGAGACCCAAATCATTGTATTCAGTGAGCAAGCACTTGCATCAATCCAAAGGCTAATCTGACCGAAAAAACGGGGTAATGATGACCCCTCGGAATAGCGGGGACTTGTATGGAATCAAATAGCATTCATGAGGCGAATGATGAGCTGGAGCTCTGGGCACGTGTTTGAACGAAATTGGTGTCCTGGAATTGAAGTTAAATTTACCAAGTTTTGGACAGATATCGCGATAGACTCTTTTTCCCGATTGTGAAAGAATTTGCACTTTCTGTTTATATCCTCTCTGTTTTGGAATTAAATACTAACTTCCATTCCAATCCGAATAGTTAGGTATATAAAGCTTCACACCCTCAAACCCAGCATGGTTTAGTTATCAACAAGCTGACACATGAGTAGATAAATATACGGGCGGGTCGTGCCTTTTTTATCTGAACTGGGTAGTGTAAATCAAGTTAGATCTGTTGTGTACCGATGGCAGGCAGTCTTCGAATTTGACATTAAAAGCCAACGGCCATTCCTGTCCGAAGAGTTAGGTGAATAAAGCTTCATACCCTCAACCCGCAATGGCTTAGTTATCAACAAGCAGACAAATTTACAGGCCGGTCGTGCTTTTTTTCTTAAACTTGGCTAGCGTAGTTAGATCGCTTGTGCATGGAGAGTGGTATCGAAAATTGCAAAACAGAAATTAACTTTGTGACATTCGCATATTTTTTAGTTTAATGATTTTGAGTTTATTTAAGATTTTAAAATATTTCATTCTTAACTTTGATATATAAATTTATAAAAGATAAATTTAAATTACGATCATTTTCCAGGTGGAGAACATGCAAGAATTAAATCTCGCTAATGACAGATTTAATTAACATAATTATTTTAAAATATTTTTTTAATTTACAATTTATTTTTAGATTTCATCTGGAAATCCATCATACTAATAAATCAAATCTAAATTTTTCATCTTATCATCCTTTAATTCAAATTTTTTTCACTTTTATTTAAAAAATTATTATTTTTTTAATTTAATAAGATATATTAATTTTACAAAAATATTAAAAAAGTATTTCGAAAGAAAGTCACATTGAAGATTTTGGTCAACGCATCGAACATCTTTTCTGAACATGAACCCACTTTGTATTTGAAATCGCATCAAAAATCTCAATATGTGCTCTCAAATATTACATTAATGGATCACAGAAGCTTGATATTCGAATAAACATAATATTTTTTAAATTATATATTAAATCAGTTAAATCAAATACAATCCTAAAAAAACACAAATAATAAAATTATTATAATCGTATAATAATTTAATTGAAGTTTAATAATAATTCTATATTAATAATATATTAGTTATAATAATTCACTGCATATGAATATATGTTTAATTTCGTCATTCTTATTATTTTGTATCGATGTGAGGTTTTGTGTTGTGGTATATTTAGAAAGTCGTGGAAGAAGATTGAACCAATCAAAAAACACTTTATAATCTTCAATATCAAGATTAAGGAAAATACTTCCTACTTATCCTCTTGATTGAAGTAAGCATTTTCCTCATTGAAAGTATAGCTATGACTATGTAACTTATGTATGTGAAGAAGTTATACAACATAGGTGCTAAGAGGTTTTCTAAAATTACTTCTAACTCTAGCCAAAACCCCCACCTTTGGCTCATGTGACTTCTAACTCTAACCAAAACCCTCACCTTCGTCTCATGTGAGGATGGCATAAGGATGCCCAGTCTTGGTTGGACCATCGAGGGACAGAGGAAAAGATCATCTTGTAGAATCTAAATAGTATTAAAAATAATATTACTTTCAAATTTAAAGATAAATTACCGAAAAATAAAGAGCTAGAGGGAAAAATGAAACTACAATATTATGAGGTGATCAACCCCAATCTCAAAACCCAAAATTATCTTTATGGTGTAAAGAAGAAATTGAACATTGTCGAGATGAGAACCAACTCTCATGAGTGTCATAGTGAAACTAGGCATTGGTCAATTCTCAAAACGTCATGGGATGAAAGAATTTGTCACTTGTGTGATCCTAAGAGGGTTGAAGATGAAAAGCACTTTCTCTTATATTGTCCATCCTCTATTCGCATTCGATCTGATTTTCCAAATATTTGTCACACTCCCAACCTTCTTGACCTTTTAACTTAACAAAATATGGTGATATGGGAATACTTATCTCACTTCTTTTTTAGCATAGAAATAAAATATTAAAGAAATATAATTAATCCCAGGTCTGGTAGACTATATAGGTCTTTGTAGACATTAATCGTCATCGTCATCCTTAATAATCTTAACAATATCTATAAAATGAATATCTAAATTTATGATATTTAGATTTGAAAAAATATATGTGATAACAAAAAATTAAATATCCATGATTATAAATAAAGTTTTCAAAATTTGATAAATATTTGTTTATTAGAGAAATATTATGATAAGGTTGAAAAGTGTGTTGGAGAGAAATACAAAATTGTGTAACATTTATCTTGTCTCTTTGCCCAAAAAAAAAGAGATTTATATTAACATCTTGAAAAAAATTGGTTATTCCAAAAGCTAGTGGAAGATGTGATTTAAAATATCCATTTCTTTTCTCCAACACGTGAGCTACAAAATGTGGAGTTTAATACAAAAAAAAAGGTAGTGGATGTCAATTGGGTTTATCTTGATTGGTTGGGAAGAATGATTGCTATCTTTCCCACCGAGATTCATTCTCATAAATGACATGTTGAACTCATAATGAATGCGTTGATGTAATGGTTTTGAGCCTTGTTGTTGATTGGCCTTATGCCTTAGAGAATCTCAAAGTGAGGAGAAGTGCCCAAGGTTTTCCCTAAGCTTTGTAACCTAGAAAAAAAAAGAAATAGGAAAATGGTTTTGGATCCAAGTAATTAGAGCCAAGAAATAAGGAACCCAAAAATCGCAAATACATAACACCTCTATCATTTGGAAAGTTGTGATTTTAGCTTTTCATTTGGTAGTTAATTAATTGACTTAGAAAGTGGGTGGAGGAAATAAAGTTCAAATTGATCTTGATCCTCAAATAAGCAACAAAGGATTGCACAAATTATCTCCTTGATTGATCCAAGATTTTGAAAGCAAACGATTTTATACCCTTAGACATATTGTAAACTAGAAGAGGTGTACAAATTAGCAACAACAATGGTTCACCTAGGAGGAGATTGGTTTGGGAGAATATCTTGCTAAGCCAGAATATTTATATAAATGGCATAAAAGATAGAAATGTTAAAATAAGAGAGATGACGATTAGTAATTGTGGTTCTTCAATCCCACAAGAACATATGTGCCTAAATTAGGCTATAAAGCACTTGTTGAGGAAGGATTAGAGGGATAGCAAATTTGGTGTTGGATAACTATATGGATCTTAAGATGTCCTTCTAAAAATAAAATTTGCATGTGGCTAATATTAAACAATTAGTCTCCTACCAGAGAGGTGCTTCAAAAGATATAAAAAAATAAAATAAATTCCATGGTTTGGGTTGATGCAACTAATGCTAACAAGCAAATTAAACTATTGAATATTTAATTATGATTGTTCATTTACAAAAAAGGTATGGACATAAGTGGAGAACATGATAGTGCTAGGAATGTTTTGGGAAGCAAGTGATATAGAAGAAGATTTTAGATCATTGTATTCAAAAAAAGACTTAAAAATATTAGATTACATTCAACATAACTTATGAAGTACGGTTTGCCAGTGTTGGGTATGTGTTATATTCTTTGCACAACTACTTGCACATGGTGTACGTTGCATCGAGCATGACAAGAGAGGGTTGTATGGGGAGGGAGGCTCCCCTACTCAGAGGTTTTGTAGGGGGCAAAGTCCCCCTATGTGGGGGTTTGTGGGTAGTGGCCCCCCCATGAAAAAAATGGGTGGTTTTATGCATCTATTTTTGGCAATTTTCCACACATGGTTTTTTCTTTTAGCGGTTACGTGGCACATGGTGATTTATACCATGGTTTTGTAGCTTCGATTAAGAAACTATGGTTATATTCTTATCCAAGGTAAATGGATTGGCGATTTATAGATGTCACTTACACACTGAAAAAATATTTATAGTTTTTCTAGTTTGGGTTTCCAAGATAACATCTTTGTGTAAATGTGTGTGTGTTTTCCATTGCACCTTTTTTGTTTTATTAAGAATTTGTTTTCTTTAATTAATTGTACAAGGCTAAAATCTACAAGTATGAATCTAAAATTATTTGAGGGAAATAAAACTCTTCCTCTCAAATGTGAGATTTTATCTTTAAATATCCTAAATGCTTATCCATTGGTTGAGGAAAAACATAAAAGAAATGAGCTAAAAGAAGAGATAATCAATGAGGCTTTCCCTTGGGAATATATTTATGGAGCTCATAATGAAGTCCTTTTAAAGGGAGTGCAAAAAGAATCTTATATCTTTCTTCCAATCATTGCATATCTTTCAAAGATGAAATATATCAAAAATCTAATAACTTTTATGAATTGATGGCACACAAAATAATTCTTCAACTAACCCAAGAGTATGGTATTTCACAAATACAAACTTCGAGTGGCTCACTTTTAGGTGCCTAATGGTTATAAAAGAAATCTTCAATCATAAATTTTGCTTTACAACCTCTATATGATCATATAAAAATGCATATGACAGAGTTCTCACATATACAAGGACATAAACAAGATAGCAAACAGGCTCTCAAAAGATGGTTTGGGATTGGATTGTGGCACTAGGATTGTATCCATCCTCATGGATGGTCACTAAAAAAACTTGCTCATGAACCTCGCTTATAGTGGTATATTTGTTCTATTGAGACATTATTCACATGGTTTATTTTCTTTAATGTTATAATTATTATGAGCGAACATATTATTTTATTATACAAGTTGTTGATATGTATTAAAAAAGGAGGCAATTATGAAGAGATGTTATTCTAATGGTTTTTTTAGAATTTTTTAAATGTGATGAAACATGTGACTGTAATTTTGTTTTACATATAAAATATTTTTTCTGCTTGGAGAAAAAGAATATTATGATAAGACTATATTTAATTTTAAAACATAAAGTAAACTAAGCCAAGGACATTTTGGATTTGCCATTAATATCGATAAAACAAAATTTATGATGAACCCTTTTAATAAATCAACGTGTAATAAATTAATGATGTGAATGGATTTAGGTTAGGATTAATCCCATCGAGTATAAATGACTTTTTATGTGTAAGAAAAGACAGATTTATAATATGACAAGTAAGATGAATAATTCATTATATTCACAACACATGCAATATGTAAACTTGTAATTGTAATTACAATAATTATATTCCAAAATTATTTTGGAATAGTAATTTTTACATATGTAAACTTGTAATTGTAATTACAATAATTATATTCCAAAATTATTTTGGAATAATAATTTTTACAAATTGAGATTTTTGTAAATCCAAGTTAATGTGGAATTTATTAAATTTTGAAAGGATCAATTTTTTGAGGTATAAATCTAAGTTGGTTGTAATCTCACTCTACTAAGTAGCACTCATAACTCAAAATTTATGTAGATATGGATATGTAAAATACAAACATCGATTATTGTCAATATATTTATATTTGCATTGTACCAATATTTTTATGTGAATATTATATCTATAATTTTTTTGCTCGTGTCTATATGTATTTTATATCAGGATGTACATATCAAATTATGATCACATAAGTGTTACCCATGACAATATCTCTATTATACCACATTGTAAAACGAGCATCTCTCTCTCTCTCTCTTTCACATTTACACGCACACAAAACTCTTCAGAGACTTGATCTTATCTAAGTTATCATGTTTTCATACACTAATCACTCAAATCCAAAGATTGCAAGGTATTTTTACTTGGGTAAGTAGTATGATATCCTTTGATATCTTAATAGACAAAAAAAACTCAATGACAAATAAGGGAGCACTTTTGAATCAATGATTCCCAAGCAAAATTAGGGTTTTCCCTTACATTAACAACCTCCCATGGATATTCTCAATCTCAACATTAAGAAAGGCATGTATTCATATTTCTATACAAGTGGCAAGGTCATTATGTTACAAAAAGAAAAGTTTAACTCCCCACAACCCCCGTGTACTCACCATTGATGATTTCACACTTGCAAAGGAGTGTTTTTATAAGTGATAACGTGGGATTTTGTAGGAGAGGTGGTATACCTCTAGTTCTTCTATAAAGTTTCCACATATTATCAATTATGTTATGCATCATTATGATTTTATGTTTTCGTTTCATTAAGACCTATAGAGCTTTGATTTAGTCAACAACAAGTGCATGTAGTAAGAGTTTCTATTGGTTGGAGGAATTTTGGATGGACATTATGCAGTTTGGCCTCATTAACATTGGTAGAGCTCATGTTTGTACCATGGCAATTTGAACCCCTCTTCCTTTAATGGTTTTCTTTGTTTGTTTGAGCTATTTTGGGTGGAAGTTACATAGTCTAACTCTTAATTTTCATGTTTTATCTTGTGAGTTTGACGAGCCTTGGGAATTTGTGTATTTTGATTTTGTATATCCTCAACATCCTAAATGGATTTTTTACCATATGCACAAGGAAATTATTGCAATGAGTTTTCTCTTTGTTACCATGTATGGACATCAAAATTATAGTCATTGTGGTCAATATGAAATTGTAGATATTTACAGGATATTAAAGAGGGTGGTGCACTAGACTTAGGGTCTTCATGTCGTAATATCCCACCTTAACAATTGAGTGTCCTCCCAGTTGCATTTGAGGCAAGAGTGTAATTGTATGGTAGTGAAATTAAGAAGCTTGTAATAGAACACAACCTGCATTTGCAATTGATTCTAGACTAAGTGAGAAGCCCACATTCAGTTGGCTTTCTTAGAGAAGTAGTCATGGAGGAAGAGATTGTTCAAAAGATTTAGGAAGATATTGAAATTGAAGAAGAAACCTTCGAACTTAAAGTAGAGGACAGGCAGGAAGTCCATAGTGGGCATGATTTCCACTAAAATATCAAGGGTTTTTTTGTTTTGCAAATCAATATTATTATTAGACTAGTTTGTTAGAAATTATAATAGGAGTGTATTTAGTTGTATGAAGATAAGTGTAATAGAAATGTTGGTTGTAAGTAAACTCTTCTCCAATTCTTAAAACTTTAAATATTCAATTAGACTCTCTAAAAGAATTGTATTAACTCATTATATGGTGCAACTGCAACTTTCTTTTAATACAATTTTATTCATTTCATTTTCCATAAATAATAATAAGTACAAGCCTAAAAATATGTTATTTTGTTTGTGTATGTACATGTGCATGTGTAACTATAATTGCAAAATAATGGTTATATTTTTTTCTTCTAAGGAAAAATTGTTTTTTTATTACTATTCTAGTATAAAATAATAAAGACACTCTTTAAGTGCATAGCACTATATATAAGAAGGAAGTCATAAGGATATAATCCCTAAAGTTTGCATAAACTTCTTATGACTTTCACCTTATCTCCTTCTCAGACCAAGAATACATAGCTAAAATATAATTATCAAATAGTTATTATATCTACTATTATTTTCAGAGACATGATTAATAGAAATACACCCTCAAGCTTTCGAAGCCATAAAAGGATATTATTGAGCTTAAATTAAAAGATTCAAACAACTAAAGGGGGATATTTAACTATGGACTCAAAATTACATGACTAAATGTAGATATAACCCCATCAAGATATTATTCCAAAAACAACATTCCAACTTCTCTATGTAGTCCTTCATCCTTGGTGCATAAAGCCTCCTAATGGTATCCAAATCCTAATTAGACGCCAAACATCCCATCTAAAGGGCCTTTGTAATGGTTCGATGACCTGATCATGGCTCATGAACCTTAAAAAAGTATAAAGAGACAAAATAAAAATAAAAAATAAAAAAATGCAATAAAAATTAGTGATTTATAGTGATCATACATCATATGGTCCTCAAAACTTATCCAAGGGAACTCATATGAACAAGTTACTCCACCATATTTAAAAATTGATATAAGAATTTGAAAGCATTAAGTTCACTCTTTTAGAATGCTAAACTCTATGGTTGAATTTACAATCAACAAGACCTGCAACCTATCTCTTGGGCTTTTATGGAATATTTGGTTCGAGAATATCAA